>JAHWFP010111329.1:0-23312 GCA_023313725.1 Lithobius niger
GACGCGATTTAATACGTGGAACGGCGTTGGCAGAACCCGTATGAAGGCAAACCCAACCGCGCAAGGGGTCGGGTAAAAAAAAAAAGCACATTAAAATAAATTTAGAAAGGTCACATTTCCGCAGGGAACGCTTAAATATTTCAATTTAATTCAATGGAGGCTGTGACAGGGATTTTTCACCCGGTTTGCAAAGAAAAACCTGCGACAGTTTGTACTTGTTCCATTTTTTGCAAGCTTCAAACACTGGCCGCGAGTTCTTTCCTCTTATGGTACTTTACAGAAAAAGAATAGTTGACAAGGAAAAGGTCAAGAAAAGGTCATCGTGTAACCGTCGTAATGCAAAGAACTCGCGATTTAAGAGAAGAAGTCGTTCCATATAAGTTTTATTTTGGTGACCAATGGTGTTTGGTCAAAAACGCTGTACAGATTACAGATTCCTCAATGGCATTCAATAAGTGGGGGAACCAGACAGGGCTTGCATACGCTAACAATGGCCTGAAACAATTCCTGAAAGCCCAAACAAAGGTCTTTGTGTCAGCCCTGTTACGGCCCTGTTGCATGAAACGTTTACAGTTTGTTCCTGATTTTAAGTTAGATGTTAGCCAGATCCCTAAGTCCTTAATGAGTGTGGTCTTGGTAAAGTCTGGCCAGCCAATACAGAGCAGTCACGTGGCCAACCAATAGGGACCAGCCAACATGACTGAATAACTTGTTTAGTTCTTCAATGTGGGCCTCGGGAGGGCAGTTGATTTGTGTTGCTTCCTCGATTGTTTACCGCGACTACTACAACTGCCTCTGACAATGAAGAATCAACTATGACTCAACTTCGAGCTCTCACAGGTTACGTGTAGACACACGCTAGTGGCTTGCCATCTTACATTATAAACCAAAGTCTCATAGCAAAAACGAAGACAACGACGACTCCCAAAGAAGTAACCCCTACAATGAAAACGGGCGAGTGTGTCAATTCTTTGGCTAAAAGTTGAAACCGGTATAGGCTGTTGCCTTGAAAAGAAGTTGAAATTGGCACATTGTTGCCTCGACTAACAATTTGCTCTGCGCGGTAACCTCAGCGGCCAGTCTTAAATGACGTCATGCACGAAGGACAGTTATTTTTCACGCGGTACGAATCGCTCAAACCAAAACGATAAACTGGGAGTGGAGAGGAGGGCATGAAAGCCAAATGCCCGTGTATGGAGCAGTGCGTCTGTGAGCCTTGCTCTTTAGAAGAAAAAAAAGATATTGGGAGGGTGGGGGGAAGGGGAAGCAATGCGTCTGTTACCGTTAAGAAAATCATTATGCATAACTGAGCCCACACGGAAAGGAGAATGGGAGGATGGAAAGAAAAAGGGAGCACTCCAAAAACCGAAATTGTTGGAGTGTTCCGTTCAACGATTAGGCCACACCGACTGTAAGACTGGGAAACAACCACGGGCGAAACAAAACACCTGCAACTATACAACTGCTAGTCTAGTATAAGACATGTGCCAATGCATAAAGTGAGCATGTACATAAATATGAAATTCTTATGCTCCTTTAAAAAAAAAAAAACTAAATTCCGCAGAGAATGACATAGCCTACACATGATAAACCAGGTCGTATCAATGATAATAAAAAGAAAAAATCCAACAAAAAAAAAAACATTAGAGCTCACAGCCGTATTGAACTCACCGCTGTGAAAGCACACAAATAAAAACGGATTAGAGTTCACTCGAACGAAACGAAATATAATTTGAATTCCAATTCAAGAGAACAAACCAAAACAAAATAAATCCCAAAATTATAAAACTCCTGCGTAGTACCCAAATTATACACACTCACACACAGTCACTAACATGGCCCATTTTAAACACAAACTGCGTTCACTTTCTTTAATTACTAAGGAATAAAAAACATTCATTGTTTACTGAAATTATACAACACAAACACCCTTAATAAGAAAGAAATTATATGGTTCGTACGTACATAACAAATGCACACACAAAATACACACAGCCAGTAAAATGAGATAGAATTAAAACCTAATTCCACTAACCAAGACAAAACAAAGACCAATTAACAAAACGACACTATAAAACACAAATTAAACACACCTAACACACTCTCACAGATACAGCCCAATTCAAATACAAATTGCGTTCACTTTCTAATATTAATAAGGAATGAAAACTATTGGAACTAGAGTTCAAATTATAGTTCGACTCTATAATCCTTTTTTATTTGTGTGTTTTGACAGCTGTGAGTTCCGTAAGGATACGAGATGTAATGCTTTTCTGAACGGCAAAGCCGTTTTTTGTTCAATTAATCATTCGTTATGATCTTTAACAAAAAAAGGAACCAATTACGGCGGGCTCAATTTAGGCAAATAATTCTTGTTCATTTATCAAGGGAACAGTGGTTTCCAAGCAATAATCATGCAACAACGATCGTGTATGCGATGATTGTTGCTACGACAACTCTGAAACAATTCAATGCGGAATTTAAAATTCATATCTACGAAATAAATAAGTCTTTCAATCGCATCAGGCTGCCGATTTCGAGACTTACTGGCCCACAAATCAACAAGACGTCAATACGTGGTTTAAAACTGGAAGCTTTTAAGTCATACATGGATTCTAATTTTTGTTTGTGAGACCTTATCTTATTTGTGAGATTTCAGTTTCAAGCTTTTGTGTTTTCCACCAGGTTTCAGACACGCACCATTGCTCAGCAAGTGAGATCGTTTTAAGTTAAAAACAAGTGAGGGCGCTTTGAAGATGATTAGTTTTGATTTGACCTAAATACACGTCACTCTGATCTCTTTTGATTTTTTTCCTTTTCAGTATACTTCGTGCTCGTTTAAGCGTACGAAAAAGGCCGTAAACTATCCTGCGGAGGAATAGTCTTGACGTCACATCCGTTTTTTACGTCACGCATGTCGCATGAGCTAGTCACGTGATGGCGAGTCACATTACATCATTAGATGAGTAACGGCGCTTGGCACCAGGCAGTCACTGATCCGGCGTTTGATATGGTGGAGTATAGGTTTGTCTTTTGGGGGGGGGGGGCGGATTCCTCATTGGCAGGATGTGTAAAAGCTGCTCTTGGACATCCCAATCACACACAAAGAATTTCATCACTCTGGGGTCATATCTTGAGTTGAGGTGCCCCAAGGACCTTCAAGTTTAACATTGAACGGCAATGGGCGGAACGGCGAAAAAGGTAAAAATGATGATTTGACATTTTTTGTAATCTAATTTTTAAGATTATCTCATTCGATTCTCTCAGAAACTACGTTAGCGTGCCGCAATTACAAAGAATTATTTTTTTTTTTAACTGTGGGAAAAATTTAGCATCGAAAATTAGCCAAAATGGGCTTTTCGACGATTTTGGCCCATAACTACTACTTACACAGAAAAAAATTTTTTTTGTGTGTGGCGGGGGGAGGAAGGGGGAATTACGGTTACCGTTCTTAGTTTCTATGTGTTTCAAATGTGATAATGTTAAAATTAAATTTAAAGCAAGTCAAATCATCATTTTTGCATTTTTCGCCATTTCGTTCACTGCCGTACAATGTTAAATTTGAAGGCCCTGGGGGCGGCTCAAGACATGGCCCCAGAGTAACGAAATTTTTCTACACTCCACCCTAACGCTCAGCCGGCAATATCATATATTGCATCTTCATTAACACTTTGATTACAACAACCTTCACCATGTTTTACTATGTCTCCATGGTGCCTATGAAAATTGACTCCTCAAACCGTCAACTTGATATCATAATTGAAGGTAAACTAACGACGCCGACTTTGCTATTCGAAAAGCTCTTCGCACTGCATGCTATGTGTTTAAAAATTTCTAACCTTACTACTTATTTTTTTGCCTTGTTGTATACAAGACGTTTGTTAGACCTGCCTTTGACGATTTACTGTTCCCAAATCAGTAAGCCCTGCTATGCGCCCTCCTTAGACAAACTCGAAAACTATCAAAGAAACTAACGAAGTGGTGTTTCCCTATTCGTAACCTTCCGTATAGTGAACGACTTCTATAGCTTAAGCTTCCCACACTTCGTGAGAGGTACGATAGGGTTGACCTTATTCTGACGTATCAACTCCTTTCTAATCTCTTTGACTTTGACTCTTCCCCAAGTTTTACCGAAACTTCTGCTTCAGTCGTTGTTAGTCTCAAGTTACAGGGTCTGACTTATGACTCAACTGACTGCCGCTTTTGCATTTTTACTGAGCGGGTGGTGCTTCCTTGGAACAGCCAGCCTGAGCATGTTGTTTCTGCTCCCTCGCTGAATAGCTTTAAGACGACTTGACGCTTGGCAGGTTTGATCCTTGCTTGTGGAGGTGGGAGGGGGAGGAGGGGGTACCGTTGAGTCTCGGCTCGGCACCGACATTTTATTCTTCTGTACAGCCGTACCGGCTGAGAAGACTATTGGAACGACTTTGTCCGTCCGTCCGTCGCTTTTTTCAACTTCGCAACGGTACCAGATAGAGACGACCATTGTTTACAACGTTAGATTCAGTGTCAACAGTTAGTTAAATAAAATGGCAAATTAAAACATCGTTACCTCCTTACAGCTAATAAGACTTCTTCGACGTAACTAAATTAAATAATAACATTCCATCGTCGAATTGAAATCCTAAGGATTTGTGTTAACGCAGCCGTTAAAACAAAAAACATTTTAGCTTCGTTTAAAAGAGTCCTGCCGCATTGTTGCATGAATGAATAGGCTTACCATCGAACCAAATTCTCCATTAGGCCTATCTGCTACTTACGACACCAAAACTGCCGTTAAAAAAATTAGGCCGAAAAATTGAAAATTAGGTCGAAAATCACGTTACCACGGCATCGTCAAGTTGCTACGAGTCGCTGCTGGCTTTCTTAACAGAGTTTCTCCTATCCCTTCCCTACCACTGATCTATATAGGTTACGTTGCGCATTACGTTGTAACACTGTAACTGTGTGCCCGGAGGCATACCGTGTTGCAAAAATAAATAGGCTTACTGTATACAATCCAAATCTCCGTTAGTTGCTACTTACGAAATTAAAGTTGTAAATTAGGCCTAAACGCTGACAATTACGCTTAAAATTAAAATAAGCTTAAAAGCAAACACATTTTTAACGGGCAATTCTGATGGTTACTGCTTTTTGATTACATAATAGAGATACCTGTTGCAATGTGCCTCACTATTGGTAGTGACAGAACTGTACAGAAGACCGGATGTGACTAGGTAGGCGCTTTAGCCACTTGTTTCTTATCTCATCTTAACAAATCATCTGACCTAATACACTTTAAGCTTGGAGAAAATTAGCCAGCCAAACGAGGTATCAGCCAAGAGCCAGGGGTATACATGCACACACACACACACGAAGATGAAACGTCGTGGCTATTGCAAGCGCGCAAAGGATCAATCTGTGGATCATATAATCGCAGGATACTATTATATTAGTTCCCAATATTCAACAGAAACTCTTGTAGACGCCACATTTTAAAACGAATTTTTAGCAATGGATTAACTTACGGTAAGTAAATAGAACTTTGATGCCGTACTTGATGTGGAGGATCGAGAACAATGGCATTCGGAGGAATGTACCTTTAATTTTTTTTTCAGAACGAAGGCTTTCGGTTAAATTTAATGTGCCACATTAATAAAAGCGAAGGCATTAACCAATTTTGTTGCAGAATTCTTTGATGACTTGCATGAGATAAATAAGCTGAACCAACCCTTAGACCTTGGACAGTTTACAATACGAGCAAGCAAACTGGTAGTCAACGTGCCAAAAAAAAAGCAGCTCGAAAATCACCTGTTGTCATTACGTACTATGGGCCTAAAGTAAACAACAGTCTGATATATGGTTGTGTAATACATTCCACGTGGAAGTGTTGTTGTGAGATTTATTTCGGACTACAACTGGTGAACCCATGCCACCCGAACGAAGTCCCACTGATGACGTCACTTGCGAAATCAAGTCCAAGATTAAGATGACGACATATCAAGACACACGCTAGTGTGTCGCCCGCCAAGATAAAACGATAACATCCAGATAATATGTATATATGAGCATGGCGACCACTAGACACGTTGTGTCTTTACAGTTAAGGGAGTTTGGCTGTTTTCAGGTATGTGAGGATAAATAACAATGCGACAGAAAAGGCTGAAACTTGTTTGATCGGGAGACTTTGGTCGCCTGACAACATAAAAGTCACTGTTAGACCCATAGCTTAACGTTTTCTTGTTGAAAAAAAAGACGTGAATAACGTTGATATTGGCCTAATTAATAATATTTATTTGTTGCGATAGCAACGGGTCTGGCAACGACTGGGGAGTCACTGACAGACGGCCGCAATTTAAATGTATATACAGTGTACAATATACGGCCAAGGAATGGATGATGGTAAGAGGTTTGGGGACACGAATGCCTTACCACCAAGGTTAGACCTGCCAGGGACTCAAAGGCCCCCGATGGCATCCCCAAACGTGCAGGACATGGGAAGGGTAAGGAAAATGTTAAAAGGCCCAAAATGATGCTGTATAAATAAAAGTATAAACATTGCTAAAAAATTTTATGCTACGGTGAATACTAAAAACTAAACACGAATTCTTACTACTAACGCTTTTTTTTTTGTATCACGAAAATAAATTTTTCCATGCGGTAAATAAAGCTAGTTCTTAGCTCATTTTACAGGTATTGCTCTGGAGATGTGCCCTTTTCATATGGCCCTTTCTAATTGGTCAAGTGGTTCAGGGGTTAGGGAGCTCCAAAGGTCCAAATTGATTGTTTTAGATTGTTTTAAACATTATTTTTATGCAATAATGCCAAACTGACAATTAAAGAAATTCATGCGTTTGCAAGGAGATACTGCAATACTAATAAAAATGCTGATCAAATGAAAAAAGGTGACTCCTGTCCTCAAAATCTAACGAAACCAAAAAAGAAAAAGAAGAAAACGAAATGGACCAGAAAACTAGACTGGCATTTCAAAATGGATTTCATCAATTTGGACTAAAAATTAATGATATCTACCCCAAAACAAAACTTGTTAAGGATTCGCGCCAAGCTTTTCGGCCGTGTGAAGTCGTGATATCAAACGCCAAGCTCTTTCACCAAGCTAATCCCACCGACTAATACTTCAAACGTTAAATGAAATAATTGAAAATTGCGCTGTACGCAATTTTCATACATTTCATTTAACCTTTGAACTATTACTCGGTGGGATTAGCTTGGGGAAAGAGCTTGGCGTTTGATCAAGACACACGCTAGTGTGTCGCCCGCCGAGATAAAACGATAACATCCAGATAATATGTATATATGAGCATGGCGACCACTAGACACGTTGTGTCTTTACAGCAAAGGGAGTTTGGCTGTTTTCAGGCATGTGAGGATAAATAACAATGCGACAGAAAAAGCTGAAACTTGTTTGATCGGGAGACCTTTGGTCGCCTGACAACATAAAAGTCACTGTTAGACCCATAGCTTAACGTTTTCTTGTTGAAAAAACGACGTGAATAACGTTGATATTTGCCTAATTCTTACTACTAACGCTTTTTTTTTGTATCACGACGCGGGATGGTGTAAGAAAGACGTCAAAATCGATCGATAAAAGCAACACCAATCAAACGACAGCAGCAATCAATAATAAAAATTTTCATTCGTAAAGAGAACGAATGGGTCCATGGATGGACTTGGCAGCCACGTGACTGACACTGGCCCTAAAGTAAAATTACACAAATAAAAAAGAAACCTACACCTAATTTTGACCTTGTATGCGGCAAGTTGATAACGCATCGTTTCGCAAGAAATTTTCTTTTATCTGGCTAGGGCTTTACGCTACACGAAAACAGCGAGGATGTACGGACTGAAACTGTGACAGGGAAAGGTTCGAATGATGTGACGAAACCTCTATGATTTTTTGAAACACCAAGAAGCAGGATTCCTGTTCGCTACAGTTCATGTTGTCTCCAAGAAATTACCCACTGTTATTAACATCTTGATTATAAAATTAAAGACGGAAAAGCCAATGGCTCACAAGATATAACTAAATACAGATGCAAACCTATTTACGTTGCCTTTTGGACTTATATGTCAGACTGCCTGAGCGGGGAATCGAACCCAGGACCTTGGCCTCTGGTTTCAAAGGTCCCGGGTTCGATTCCCCGCTCAGGCAGCCTGACATATAAGTCCAAAAGGCAACGTAAATAGGTTTGCATCTCTATTTAGTTTGATTATGAAAGTTAATATGATCTCGTTAGGCGCAGGCTAGACTAAATCGACGGCTGCGTACTTTGTTTAGGATTGGCTACGTCTCTTCAGGTTGAACATCGATTATGTTTCTTTGTTCAATTGTTCAGTGTTTCTTAGTAAACTTTGAAAGAGCCCTTAGTCTACAAATTCAGGATGTCAGCATCACAATGAGGCATTGTGATGCCAGTGCATTGGACTAGTAGCCTGAAGGGCTTTTAACATAATGAGCGAAAATGTGGATTTGGGTGGAAGACAGTAAAATAAAAATGAAAAAAAAAAGTAGACAACAGCTTGGCTTGAGCTTCATTACTATAAAATTTCACGTTTGTATATCATCATCTACATCATTAAAGACGTATGATGTGCGTGTTTGTACCTCTATTCCTCTTGAACCAAAGAACCTACAATGATGGGAGTAAGACCAAATGAAAGGCAATTAAATTGCGCTTCGGTTAGGCCTATTTTCATCGCTGTACCTTGACATTATGAACCTCAAATAGGCGGGAAAAAACCTGCCATAATAACGTCAAAGTTATTTTTTAACCCTCATGATGTTTGTTCATGAAGTCATAGTTTGCTCATGCATGGGTTAAAATTCGTGACAAACAAACCGTCTTGAAGCTATTAGTTACATACTGAGGCAATCTTTAAAAGTATGCACACATCAAAATAACCTAAAGGACGATGTATTTTGCAACATACCAGATATAGATCTTAAATTTGTATCATTGACTTGTTCAATGGGAAAAAATGCATGGAAAAATCATGGAAAAATCAGACCCATAGAACTGATTTTAAAAGGATGTCAATCTTCGTATTTCCGAAGCACGGAGGTGCGTGGATTGAGCAAGCAAAGCAAACGATTTCCACGTAAACTAAACCTTTCAAATGTGCCTTGCCTTGCTGTCTCAATCTTTCATCTCTCACCTTCGTTCGGGGATTACTTTTGGAGGAATAGACAGCACAAACGTGCAAAAAAAAAACAAATCGTATGTTTTAAATGCTGTGGATGAAATGCAGACGTGCTGTCGTCAGGCAACCGGATCCGGAAATTACATTAGTAATGAGCAATGTGCAACGAACAACGAGATTAATAATAATTATAATAAGTAGAAGAAATTGATTGCATACAATAGGTTGCTATGGGAAACAGGAAGGGATGATTAGCCCAGCAATGCCTGGCCCAAAATATTAATACAGCACGTCAAAACCAAACAAAAAGCATAACACGCAAAAAAAGAACACTTCAAAACCACCTAGAAACCCTTTAAGAAGGCAGAAAGAACAGTTTTCTTTAGGCCCGGTTTAAAAGCATAAGAGACTAGTCGCAGTAACCACATTTATCTACTATTATTATTATTATTAAGATGACGTAAAGAGCAAAACTCATAAATACGCAAGAGGGATAAAAGGATAAAAAATAAAAATAAATTCAAAACAGGAAACGCCATACAATAACGAGCTTTAAATTTGGTGGTGGAAGTGGAAGTGGAACGACGTCCTGAGGGAGATGATTCCATAATGAACAATCCGCTTGGAGAAATGGCTTCGGCGCGGAAGTTGTGGTAGATGCGTTTAATGCAATGACACGTGTACGAAAACTTTGTCGCAACTTAAAAAGTAGTCGGACGGAAACAAGAATTGTAATACGGAAGGTATTAGTTAAGAAACAGAAGTAAAATGTGTGTAGGTTCATACAATTGGCGTGTATGTTCAAATTGTACTTTTAAGTGTCAGGTAAAGTCTTACACTTTGCCCAATCTTACGGCATTGCAACATGAAATTTATAAATAGGACATAGAACCCATGTCGAGAATTTTGACTGAATCGGACAATTAGTTCAAAAGTATTCCTGGATACAAACAGACATCAGTACACGATGTGCCCTTAGTACTACTTATGAAGGGAAAAAGTAGGCAGTGGCGTGTACACCATATAGTCAGACTGGCAGGTGCCAGGGGCCCATCTGCTTTGGGGGCCCCGGCCCACCTGCCAAGTAAAGTTACAAGCAAAGTCCTAAAGACAGTGCTGATTATATTGGGGCCAAAGTTAAGCATTTTGCTTAATTTTAATGTGGATTTTCAAAACACATCTCAATTTCTAGGGGCATCTCCCTCCAGACCCCCTCTCCTATGGCCCACACTGTAATCAATGTACCCACGCGCAGGGCCCCACCTATAGTACTGTGTCAAGGGACCAGCCTAGCCTGTAAAGGACATTGAAAAGCACCTAAGACAGTCAAAGAGTTTTTTTAAGTCAGCAGTTGCACATTGTATGTGTACAGGATTGGAACATTTTGGAATTGTTCTTTCCGTTGTCAAGCAATTGGGGAGGAGGAGGAGGAGAGGGAGTTCAGGGTTAACGACGCGTCGATAGCTAGGTCAGGCAAGGAGCAATTTTTCTTCACCAAAGGCCAAAAGTCGACATAAACACATTTGAATGGTCTCCCATACCGGAAACGCGAAACAGACCGAGTAAAAAGGATAATAAATATTAAAATTATAACCCACTTAGCCCTAGAGTTGAACTACGACACCAGACTTCTCCTTAACGAATGGAAACTTCTTCCCCTGCATTCGTTAAGGAGAAGTGTGGTGTACTTTAGTTCAACTTTAAGACTAATTAGGTTCATTTAATTTTTACTTTCGTTTTTACTCTGTCTGTTTATCGTAATCTGGAACGGGAAGTCATTAAAGTGTTATTTATGTCGACTTTTGGCATTTGCTGAAGAAAAATTGTTCCTTGCTTGACAATGGAATGAAAAAAGTCTGATACGTCGCATTCCTGATCATGGGCATCTGCTGGCATTTTAAAATCATTTGCACTGCTACACACTGCACATCAAAAAAAAAAAGGCGAGAAAGAAAACGCCACTACAGTCACAAAGAATTAAAATGATACAATAAGTTCAAGCTAGCAATCAGTTTGGGTAATTTACAGTCCTCCAAAATCCAGAAAATATAAACTTCATGATGGATAACCCCAAATTGTTGGCTTTTTATTATTATTATTATTATTATTAGCATTTGTACCTGGCTTCACCCGGGTTTTGTTTCGGACAGAGTTTTGTTTCGCTCGTGGTTGTTTCCCAGTTTTCGGTTGGCGTTGCCTGAACGTTGACTGCGACAGGCAGTTTTTCTTCCTGTAGGTTTCCCTTTTCCTCTTACCTTTTGCAAAAATTGATTCGGTATCCCATCCTACACAACCCAAAAAATTACCTTTTATATCCAGATATAGGCTATCATATGCTTCCTGGAATACTCCCAAGTTTTCCTCCCATCCTCTACCTCCCGTCCTATCCCCTCTTTCCTCCCATCCTTCCACACAATACTTACCTTGTTACCTTGTATGTTAAGTTAATGCGTAATCGAATGCTTAATGATAACAGACGCATTGCTCCCCCCCCCACCCACTCACTCTCATTATTTTCGAAAAAGATGCATTGTTCCACACACCCCGTTCAAGCTCTCCCAGTATCTCGCTTTCGCTTGAACGATCCGTACCGTGTGAAAAATAACCGTCTTTTGTGCATGACATCATTTAAAACTTGCCGCTGAAATGACCGCGCAAAGCCAATTGTTAGTCGAGGCAACAATGTGCTAATTTCTACTTTTCAAGGCAACAACGTAGCAGTTTCATTTTCTAGTTAAAGAATTGACACGCTCGCTCGTTTTCATTGTAGGGGTGGCGGTTGTCGTCGTTGTGTGTTGGGGGGATGTCGTGTTTTTGCTATGAGACTTTGCCCTACCAATGTAGATTTTCACAATTTGAAGAACTCGTTTAAAAGAGTGCTAACTAGTGGCTTCCTGCTTGCGGTTGTAACCGGCGTACATCGACGGCAACACGCAATCTACGGAGCAAGCGCTCCCTGGGTGCGCCTTGCCGTTAACAGAGCTGTTGTGCGCATGCTGCTAACCACCGCATACACGCGGGAGTTGGCACAGCGCCCAACAGTCGGGTGCGAGAGTGTTCTATTGTTCGACTCCAGTTAGAACCGGATCGCGCCGGCTTAGCCGTCATCCTTTGGTTTCGAGGCTAGGACTCGGGCAGCTATATAACAGCTCGATCCTGGCCTCTCAGCGATTGGTGTTTGGGGTTCGGACTGAACGGTCAGAACCTCTTGAGCCTACAGGGTCAGTCAGAAGGGTAAATTCTGGCTGATGCCTAATATGTAATGCTATTGTGTGCAGTCCCCTAGCTGTACAGTAAGAAGTAAATTGGAATTGAGCCTTGTCTTGAAACTAATCGTCTACTTCCTTAGCAACCTTACACGGTAGGCCGTAGTTTCTTCAGCTCTTTATTTTTAATGCCGGGAACTCTACAACTGCGTTCTTGAAAGACGATTCCAGTCACGTTCTTGTCATAAAAAACAAACACTCGGCGGGCAAAAGGAGGAGGAAGACGAGCTTTCAAGTTTTGAGTCCATTCCTGGCGTTTCGTCGTGATGGTATGGGAAGTGCGTACCGTCTGCAGGGAAATATACGCGGGGGTTTCACTTTATTGCTGTCCCATCTTCACGTGTGCGGGTGGGTGTTATGGATTATAGATTGAACCTAATAAACAGCTGACTCCTATAATGCGATACGATCGGTAAATGTGACAACCCTGATGCAGTTGTGGAGTTACCAGTTGGTTTTAAACAGCGGTAGGAGTCGGATAGTTTGGAGATAGGAATGTTCAGGACTGTAAGAATGTACTATGCTGGAGAAAAAAATGGATAGTTCAACCGATTTCATGCAGCGAGAGCAAGTTTTTCTGTATTTGGTATTTTGAAATAACCTGTACCCAGGGGAACGAAATTACATAATTCGCCTTCTTAGGTATACCAAAGTATTGCTCATTAAATGCTCACTAACGCAAATAACATTTTTTTTTTAAATCATGAACTTGCAGGCGTAATTAAATGCAGCACAATCTACCAGAGTGACAACATACTATTTTCATTTATCCTAACCCAGGGGTCAGGGGGGGGGGGGGATTGAGGGTGGGGGTTATTATTAAATCTTTTTACGTAATTAAGACTTTGTGCCATGGGTACAAAGGAAAACGGGTCACTGAAAGACTGCAAAATTAATGCGATATTTTTTGGCTTTCTTTCCGCTGAACGATCACCATGCCGACTTACACGGAGAATTTTCGTTTTCTTTTCACTAAATGAGGACCATGGTCGGCTTACACTGAGAATTTCCCTGACCGAAATTTACTCAATTTACTCACGCAGTAGCTTTCAAAAGCTACTGCGTGATTATCACTGTAAGTCGATGTTCATTGGCTAAATTTAAAACTAAATCAATTAGGCAATATCCTGTAACTTTCATTGGTCGACGCAGCGTAAGTGGTAATGCAAAACCGTGCAAAACATGGCGAGCGCTTTCTGAAGTTGATACGCTTTTGGCAGTCACTCGCTTCAAACGTTACACAGTTGACACGTTACGATACGTTTGTTGAATTCATTTCAAATAAAAGTATGTATTTTCCTACCAGTAACAGTCCGGAAGGCCTTTCTTTTAAAATACGCACTGTGTCGTTCATTTCCGTAACCTAGCAACGCCTGCAATCACACGTAGAAGCCGGTGGCGAAACGCGTTAATCTGCCTGTGTAGTTAGGCCTAACGTCAACGTAACCTAGCAACAAATTCTGAACACCGTTTTGAAATTTATCATGCTCCACTACAGTCCGTATTTGATTGTATTTTTTTTATTTACTCTTGCAATTTTAGAAAAAATAAAATTATGTACTGCATTTATTAATTTATTATTACGGAATCGTTTAAAATAAAAAGTTTGGAGGTGTGCGCCAATGAAAAATTCTTCAGCGGCGGCGAATATCAATTTTATTCCTGGCGGCCGTAGTGCCAATCGGCGCGTCGATATTTGGACGGCAGCACGACTTTTATAAAATTTTAAATGTTGCATACGAAATTTAGAGTGCTGAATACTGAAATATGACGTGAAATTCTCTAACTAAATACCCCACGAGCTATTGGAAATTATCAATTTTTTTTTCAAAGCTCGTGTTTTGGCCCATTAAACTCACTCGTGCTATTTATTAGCAGATAATTAATGTCTGCCTAAATAGCACTCGTGAGTTTATAGGGGCCAAAACACTCGAGTTGAAAAAATTATCGACAATTTCTTTAGCTCTTGGGATATTACGTTTGAAAAGACCCCGGCTAATCGAAAGTGAAACCGACAGCGTACCTTCTGTTTCAGTAATTATACAGATCGAAGCTTTGCTCAATGGTCGCTGACAAACGAGCTGCAGATCTATACAGTATATCTCACTTAGAGGATGCTGTTTGTTTTATGCCCTTATTAGGGAAATGACGCCAGCTTCGTTAATCGTCGGGTTTTTACGGAAACAAGAAGCTGCTTCTCGGCAGGATTCGGGAATTGTTATACCCGTATTAGGGCAATGACGTTACTTTCATGAATCGTCGGCTTTTTTACGGAAACACTAGGATGCTTCTCGGTTAGGAAACGTTTAATTTGATGCATCCGCTACATAAAAATGAGGTTGGCCTAATACGAAATGTAAATGCCGAAGCGAACGAAATTACAGGTTGGTTGATCAAATTCGATGGTGGATAGTATCGCTACGTCAAATAAAGAGTTAAACATCGTAAACCAAACATAAAAGGTAAACATCTACATAATTAAAATCATATGATGTGCGTGCGTGCGTGTTTGTACCTCTACTCCTCCGGAACCAAATAACCTACAAAGATGGGAGTAGGACCAAACGAAAGATAATTAAATTGCGCTTTTAATAGGCCTATTTTCATCGCTATAACTTGATATTATCACCCTCAAATATGCGAAAAGCCCTGAAAAACTAACGTCAAAGTTTTTTTTAAACCCTCTTGATTGTTCATGACGTCATAGTTTGTTCATGAAAACCTCCTCGAGCGAAAAGAGATGAACTGGAAAAAAATGCACAGACAACGTATTTCGCAACAAACCACATATGCATCTTAAAATCGGTTTTGTATTAATGGACTTGATGCAGGGAAAATTCAAAACAATAGATTTGGTTTTAAAACGGTGTTTGCGCTGATTGAGTGAGCGAAGCGAACGAAAATCAGCGTTTATCATCAGAAACAGTGCTTTTCTGATAAATTGCTTGATCTTAACTTTTTGCTCGACTCCTTGGACGTAAAAAATAATACTGACCTTCTGTCGAGATAACCGATATCTCATACTACACTCTTATAATTTGCTTGATCGTTTTTTATGTGGAAGGTCTGTATCATAAGTGTTGCAGCAAGAAATCTCCTCGAGCGCAGCGAGACGACGCGGAATGAGCGAGAGAAGCGAGCGACTCCGCTAGTTATATATAAAACTAAACACCGTAAATCAAAATTACTTCGTGTATCGAAATCGAAACCCTAAATGAAATTCCTTCAGAAAATCGTTTTGTGAAAAGGAAAAAAAATTTCATACTGAATCCCACTCGTGCTTGTATTATATGTATAATTTGGGTGTTTTAGCACTCAACTCCTTTTTAACAAATTTCCCTCGACTTTCAGTCTCGGGACATTAAATCTGGAAAGGAGTTTCCTGCTAAAACACCCAAATTGTCGATTTAATACAAGAACTTGTGGTGTTAAGTGCGAACATGTGTAAAGTGCGAACATCCAGCTGTTGTTGTACGCACATTCACATATTTCAAATTGTTTTTTCTTTGTTCTGTTTTTATTGTTGTTAAACTCGGGCGAGGTAGTGATCAACCCTGATCCTTCCTTTGCCCATTGCATTAGCAATGAATTTACTATTATTATTATTATTAAAGCTAAAAAGACCACGGTGAAAACACTGCACCAGAACTTTCTGCTGCTTCAGTAATTATACAGACCGAAGCTTTACTCGTTTCTGAATGGTCGATGACAAACAAACCACAGATATATACAGTATATATCACTTAGAAGACGCGATTACGCTTTCGTTCTCATTATGCCCGTTTTAGGGAAATGACGTCACATTCGTTATTCATCTGATCTTTACGGAAACATGAAGCTGCTTTTCGGCAGTGTTCGTAGTAGTTATGCCCGTATTAGGACAATGAAGTCACTTTCGGGAATAATCGGTCTTTTACGGAAACACGAAAAACATTATAAAAGGCTTTTAGGCCTAATACGAAACACCTGCGCCGAAGCAAACGAAAGTGCAGGTCGGTTGACGAAATTCGGTGGTGCTAGTATCGCTACACCCAAACAGAGGTAAACATCGTCAAGATTACTTCCGAGATCTTGACATCGTAAACATCATAAAACTTAAACATCGCAAATCAAAATTTCTTCGTAAATCGAAAATCGAAATCGTAAACCGAAATCGAAACCGTAAAGCGAAATTAATTTGGAAAATCGTTTTGTGGAAAGAAATAGAAAAAATTCTCATACCGAATCCCATTCGGGCTTGTATGAAATGTACGTTTTAGAGCACTATTTGATAATTTTTATTATTTTTTATTTTAATCTGGTTACTTCCATCGGTTTACAGTTTTAGTTAGTTAAGAACAACATTATGATGAACGAAGCTACGCTAGACAAAGAATAAATTTTATGTTCCCCATAAATATGCTCTTTAAAATGTAGCTCCGCTAGCAAGTTTTAAGTAATAAACTGTAGTTTATAAACAAATCCATATGCAATATTCAGAAATACCAGCTAAATGGGAATTTGGTTTCTTCTTAACTTGCCATACTTTTTGTGGACTGTATTGTGTTTAGAGTGGCTGGACAGAGCGTGACTGTGTTACGTGGTAGAAGTCTTGTTTCAAACGTAGGCTCGTCCTACCCCTGTGCATTTGAGAAGAGGGGCCTGGAAATGTACGTTAATCTTGACTATGATGTATATAGAACCCTGAACATTTTCTCGAAAAGTTGTTTCACTGCGTTCAGTTGAAAAGGACGATGACCACTATGGCTTTTAGTTGTGGGTTAGGCCATTTTCATCCCTTGAATGCAAGCAAACAGCGGGGGAGATGTTGGATTAAAAAAATCTAGGGAATGATTCTACGCTCGAGGTCCCGGGTTCAATGGCGGGGTCTTACGGCCGCTGTTGAAACCGAGAAAAGGGGGAAAAGATTATGCCTGAAAATACCAAAATATCATTCAAATAACACTCTTAACTGTAAATACAATGAACGAACTCAGTCAACAACAGAAGTTTGCGTTAGCTTTTTTGGTTTGATAAATAGTTGGGAAGGGGCTACATAAAAATTGCGGGATACTACAAGTTTTGCTATGGATGCCCATAGATTAGGCGCTCGTGAAATTAAAACTGATTTAGTCAAAGAGCTCAAAGATAGTACAGGCGTCTCGTTACGGGAATGTCGTCGAAGGCATCACGTAACGGACCATGTAAAAGAAACACAATGGAAAACAAACTACCTTATTGTCAATGGTAACCTCTCGTGACGGGTTAAGGCACTGGATTTTTGACCCACAGCAACGCTTCTCGTAACGGAATAAACTGAAGGGGAGGGGTCAATAATAAAGACGTCTCGTTACGGAAAACTAGTGGTTAACGGGTTAGGAGTTTAACTTCACGTAACGAGATAACTATTATGCATCTGGTTAGCATCTGGTTAGAAAACGAAACGTTTGGTGGCGTTCACTTAGTCGAACCTCTAAAATGGCAAAACCTCAGTGGCCTCAATCTCATCTGCGGGGGTGGTTAAGAACTGCAAGGTTAAATCAACAAACGTTAAATCACGCGAAAAACCCTTTTTGGAAAGTACCAAGCTCAAGGAGCATTAAGCTGAACGTTTAAGAAAACGATGTTGCCACGCTGGGGGACTATAAACTGACTTGGCGGCACACGCAAGATAAATACGGCTCTCCGCACTAAACCAAAATCGTAACTAAAATGTTCAGTTACCTCGATTCAGGCTTAGTGGGAAGGCTCACTGGTGCAGGGCTTCTCGAAGGAAATCAGTCTCCCAAAACTGACACAATGGCTTCTAGGAGGCAACCAAGATTTCCCGCAAACGTGGCTCATAAAATTTAAAAATCCACATGTTAAAATTAATGGTGTGCGTGGCCACACCTAGTTAAAATTCAAAATGACGGGAAGCAGTCAACCTGCCGAGAGCAGGCCTACAGGCGATGGACGGCCCAGAGTGAACTCTACAACAGCACGACAAAGGGTTTTTTATGGGGACGAGGTTAATTTGCATATCAGGTGATTTGCTAGAAAGGAAACTCACCTGATGGCAAGTAACTTTTATATGTTTTTATTTAATTTACGCATCTAAGCAATAGGCTGGTGATAAAACTAAGTTAATTTTAAGTATAAAGCGAAAATGTTAGGCTACCAAACAAAATTAACAGTTAAATTAAATAAACTTAATCACGGAGAAGCCGTGATCATAAGTGACGTCATTTCAACAAATGACGAAAGGTGAAACGCAAGTAAGTGACGTAGGCGATAACAAAAGACGTAACCAGGGATGACGAGGAAAGTTGACGCGCAGGAAAGTTAAATACGCAATTGCGCAATGCAGGTAAGTTATAGAGTCAGGGCCAATTGAGATAGCCTAAGCTATTAGATGTGAAGGATCCAAGGAGCACGTGAGCGAGTCAGCGGCCGATAAAAGCTATATCGAGCTGAACGCCATCGGGAACCCCGATACCACAATATAGAACTTTATCTGTTTTTATTGTGCGCACGGCCTATCTTGAGTCCTGCAAGTATTTTATGAGCGGCTACGTCTTCCTGGAGGAGGCGACTTTAGTCGATGGCCGCCATTGTTTTTGTAACCATCTTGGATATCAACAAGGCACTCTGCTACCAAAAACGTACAATCGATTATCTGTGTTCGTTCCACGGCGAACTCAAGAATAGGCCGCGGACACTATAATCACATACTAAATTTGTTTTAATTTCAATAATTACTAAATAAATACAGATGCAAACCCATTTACGTTGCCTTTTGGAATTATATGTCAGACTGCCTGAGTGGGGAATCGAACCCACGGCCTTTGAAACCAAAGGCCGAAGCCATACCACTGAGCCATACTGACACGGCTCTGTCAGAGAGGTTTGCATCTGTATTTGTTTAATTCTGGTTGAGCCCTCGGCATTCCGTCTAGTGAATTCAATAATTGCTCTCTATTAATCCATTACTCTTATTTCGCCTACAGTGTTTGCATGAATTTGTGGGATTTATTCAGCATAATTTTCGCGCACGTAACCAGACGTACAATCCAGACTTGCCAGTTATGGCAATGCGTGTTTTACATTGCCACCTTTTCGGCAGATGAGTATCTATCCGACCTGTTTTGCAGGATGCTACACAAGCATTTTTTTTTACGAAATTGTTGCAATTCAGGCTATTTATACACATTTATACACTGCTTACGAAAATGGCACCGGCACTCTTCACTCATGCAAATAATCTTTGAATATTTTATTATGTAAATTGTATGCTTCTAAATCATATGATAATACAAAACTGTTTACGTTGCTGCTTGCCTGAACCCAGTGCAAAATTGTGTGGTAAGCCATATAATTCTATTACCAATAATGCAAATATCTGCAGCTTGTATTCGCTCCGTACTAAGCATATTGTTAGCATAGCCAATGTTATGTTAGTTGTGTGGGTTACCCAAAACCTGCAATTCTTTGTGTGTATGTAGCCATGCCATAAACACCACGTTACAGCGTTATTTTACGCATTACACGCGGGTTTCTATTTACTGAATAACCTAATGTTAAGTCGTAAAAATTCACAATTTGCAGATGCCAATGTAGATGTCATGAGTAAAATAAAAATTAGGCAAAGTCAGTGTCTTCAGTATTATTGTTTTCGTGGCTTGGTTTTCCTACAAACTGACTTTGTAACTGACTTTGTAAGAAAAAGCAGGTTATTTTCGAAGATTACTGAGTGGATGGGTGTTCCGGCAGCAAATGATTGTAACCTGATGCAAGCATAACACGGAGCAATGCTGTACTAAACCCATATCCTAGCCATAGTCGAACCAAAACTTTAAGTTCCGCTTTCAAAATACAAAAACGAAAAATGGTAATCCCCATAAGGTTAGACTGTATTCACCTAGACTGGTAATGGCATTCTTCAGTGTTGCTACTCTGACATGGATTATAAGCACAAATAAAAAAGAAATTGTGATTAAGCTGTGAAAAACAAATTATGAAAACCAAAGGACGATTAAGCGTGAATATTTACAATGTGACGAGTTCTGTATTCTGCATATTTACGGCACTGCAGATATCACAATAAGGGAGATGGTTTATGAAATGCATGCCAGTTGTGTATTTAAGCCTAACTGAAAAACCACTCTCGAAAAGAGAAAGATAACGTATAGCCGATGTAAAAAAGAAAAAAAATTATTTCAGTGCCATTTCACACACGTATTTATGCAACATACAACTGCTGAAGTCTTACATTGGACTTTTAAAGTTTGAACTATTGCTTTAAATAAAACCAGAATGATGAAATTTAACGAAAAATTATCCGCTGATGGAAGAGTGGTAAAAACTAAAACAAAATAGTCCGATTTGTAGATCTCATCACGGATTGTTCAAGGCTTTGTTATCATCGCCATTTTTTTAAATTTCCGTTTGATTTAAGCGTCCTTTTTTGTGCATTGTATTTTATAGCTTTTCTAATGATTGTTTTAAAGTATTTTGCATAATTTAGGTAAAAGCAACTTCCCGCCTGCCTTGTAACCTTCCGCCTGCCTTATAACAGCCACGCGCCGATCGCATCCGCGCACTTCCGGTCAACTGAGACAGTAGCTTCGTTCCTCGCAGCGAAGAATGCAGCTACTGTCTCATTTAGCATTGCGCCTAATAGACAAGTCAACGCATTAATTGTGTCGTCAGAAACCGGAATGATTCTCGTATTGTAAAGTCACAATTTATAATTTTCTACACTAGTGCCTTATAATTTTGTTTCGGCGATCTATTGGAATAATTAATTTTAATTTTACCTGCATTAGTGATTTAGATTTTTGATCTCGTACTAATTACTAGCAACCGATTAAAATTAGTACTGCGCACACACAGACAAAAACTTCAAGGCCATTGTAGGCCAAAGGCTAAATGCCACATTTTAAAAAGGATTTTTAACAAGGGAAATACTAAGGGCAAGTAAATAGACCTTTTGGGCCGATACTTGATGTGGAGAATCGACAAAAATAGCGCTGGGAGGAAATATCCCTTTAAATAATAATTTGAATAAACTACAGCACAGGGTGAAACTTTGTCCTGCAGTTTCAACGTTTGTTGCATTCTCTTTTAATAATTTACCGTCCTTTCCTTCTCTTTAAATTACATTGTATCCACTTTTCGAACATGAACTTCCTCAAAAGTCAGACTACTCTGCTAACACGGGGGAAAAACGCATTCTATGTAGTTTTTAACTTTACACACGTAAGTGTACAAGTGTACCCCTTACTAATCCGTATAATACAGAGATTTGCTCTTGTCGTTGTTGTTGTCTGTTACAGACTCGATTCATTCCCAAGCAGTCAACACCCAAAATGGCCTCTTGGTTTCAAAGTGTTGCAATAAACAAAATCCGAGGGTACTCGTCGTGGATATTACATTTTTCAAGCGGACCATTTTGGCGGGGGAAACGTGCCAATAACAAGAACTTTTCACCAGCTGCATACGGCGTTTCAAAATGGATGGCACTGCACTGAACCCTCGCGTCACGTGAGGGAAGCGGGAGGGCATTCCCGTTGTGCGAGAGTTTAACGAGACGTTGGCAAGGCTGAGCGGTGTGCGCATGCGCTGGCGCGTTGCCTCACTCAAAATGGCGACCGCCGATCTTGCCTGATTTGGAAGGTTAATCAGATTTACTTTTGCGTAAACAGCATGAGGGACGGAAATTTACAAGCTTACAAGCCCGGCTGGCTAAAACGAACGTTTTCGTATATGGTGGGGAGTGGGGAAAAAAATGGCATGGCAGAAAACATGAAATGGCAGGTCATAAATGTCTACTGGGGCGAAATGGATTCCCTCTCTCTGACTGCATTCGTATAAATGGCCAGTATACGACGCTCGTACCAAGCGGACCATGTAATTGCCCTGGTTTATGGCAAGGTTTACGGAACGAACATGGTTCGTTATGCATTTTTCCGACGTTACGACATGAAGCTTTTATTTGATGGGTGTCCACCATCCTGGACGGTGAACGAAAGGGGAGGTGTCTTCCGGGCGAAACGCAGTAAAATTGTTTATTTAAACGAGAATTCGTTACTGGACCGTGTGGTAATTAAAATTTATTTTCAGATTTGTTGGGTGGCCGCGGGGTTCGGTGTTATACGAGTTTTACGGCCATGAAGTAAAAGTTGTGCTACAAAATTTAAGAGAGGAAATTCAATTTGGATGTGTGCCTTAAACGTGAAGCTAAAGGGGTAAAAAAAAAAAAAAAAACATTCTATAGTGTACGCGGCGTATCTTGAGTCCTGCACTTATTTTGTGATCGGCTACGTCTTCCTGGATGGGGCGGCTTTAACCGACGGCCGCCATTGTTTTTGTAACTACTTTGGATATCAACAAGGCACTTTGCGACCAAGCGCGTACAATCGATTATTTGTGTTCATTCTGGGGCGAACTCAAGATGGGCAGCGGACACTATAATTTACGTCCTTTTCAACTGCTAAGGTTATTTCGGAGAGAAAAGAGACTATTTAGAAAGATTTTTCCGAAGATCTTTTAAATACCGTAATAATAAATAACTAGGACCACCACCATTACGTACTAAGAAACTAAATAAAAAAAAAATACGAAAACAGATGCCAACTGTTTATTAACTCAAAAAGTTTTTTTCCTACAAATTTCTGGTGATGGTGGTCTCATAATAAACCTCCACATGCGGGCCTTTTGTTGCTTGGAGAATATCCAGTCGAAAGTTGATTTTTCCCTACGCATTTTTAAGCATATCTACTGATACTATGTTTATAACCCTGGTTTTGCTTGTGGGGCTTTATTAAGGACACAAAGTGTACGTAAGAGAGGTAACTTGTGAGCAGGTATTACGGGACAAGATCACCCAGACCATAAAATCCATATCAGTAGACATGCTAAAAACGTTTTGGGAGAAAGCGATTT
>JAHWFP010111330.1:0-11344 GCA_023313725.1 Lithobius niger
TCCTTTCGCGACGGCCAGCGACTACAAGCTTGCCACGTTGGTAGAGAGAACTGGCCTCTGTATATTACGAAAATCTATAACGGGATAAAACACGTTTTCGAGGACGATTTTTTAGTTCTGTCTCGTCACCAAGTATGCCGAGTATCTGGACAAGTATGTCTACAGCTCGAATATTTTTGCCGCTCTAGCATTAGGCTGTAAGCCGCGCACTGTTGTATACTATAAGAAGCGTGGGGAGATTGGGCGGCATAAAATCGAAATATTTCCGGGCGAAATTTTTTCCTGCGAGGATTTTGTCGACTTTTCGCTTATTTATGCATACAGAACCGTCCCTGCAATCGATGTATTGGCTAAATTAAACGTCAATCTCGTTAAAAGTTCCATCCCCTGCCCGTGCTTCGCTGTGACTAAAGAACTACTCTTAAAAACGCACCATAAAACTTTAAAACTTTTCCATAACGTTTTGTTAAGTTTTCCTGAATTTTGTGGATATTGTTGTACACCCACGTTCTAAGACAGTGGTTTATCCGACTTGTCGTCAGCCTTTTGACAGAATGGGTAGCAGATCGAAACGGGGTGCGAGTAATTGGGGTAACTGAACATTGTCTAAGAAACGGATTTCTGCTCATTGGTTTGAATTTCTAATTTTTTTGCAGATGTACCGTTTAAGATTTTTCAACACATTTTGAGGTTCGGGGTCCGACGGAAAAATCCAACCCTTATGCTTGGAATCTTCGTTCGAAATGGGAGAACCAATTCCTTTTAAATCCTTGAATTCTATGGAAGGAGACAAGACGTACTTTACTCCGTTTTTTAAATCTGTTCCATTTTCCGTCGTAACTTCTAGAGAATTTGATTGTAACAGATTCGAGAGATTTGTATACCAGGCGGAATGAGATATTACTTTTTCCCTTTTTTTATATAAAAAAAAAAGAATCGTCAAAATGCCGATTAATAAATTTAGACAGTCTTTGAAACGAATGCAAAGAGATGTGAAAGGAGTTCCGGGTATTGGATTTATATTAGACCTGAACCATGATTACGACATGCAGAATAAGCGACTTTCTAACGTCGGAGCTGCTACAGAACCAGAAGATGTCGTAATTTATTCCCAATTTACCGAATTAGAAAACGAAGTAAAAAAAATTTAAAGCCGACGTAGGATTGCTATGGATGCGGCGACAAAGGATTACATCGATTCAAAAACAGTATCGGACATGCAAATAAATCGCTTAACTAATCTAGCTGCTGGAATAGATCCCGAAGATGCGGTGACTTACTCGCAGTTGACAGATGTAAAAAATTTGAAAACTACGTTGGAGGAAAGTGCCGATGGTCAACTCGACGTAAATGATAGACGAATCAAGGATCTGGCATCCTCTGCACAACCTAAAGATGCGGCGAATAAAGAATACGTCGACGCGAAGCTTTATGTCATAAACAAAGTGGAAACCAAACTCGGTTAGGCTTTGAAGGAAGGTCCCGAAGGACTGCTCGATGCAAAAAGTAAGCGAATCAAGGACCTTGCATCACCCACACAATCTAAGGATGCCGCGAATAAAGAATACGTCGACGCGAAGCTTCTCGGTATAATCGAATTAGAAACCAAACTTGACAATGCCTTGATCATGGACTCTCGCGACATATTCGACGCAAAATATAAACGAATCAGTAACCTGGCGAACCCCGAAAGCCCTTCGGAAGCTGTTAATAGAGACTATTTCTTCGAGGTTATTAGAGAATCCTACGAAATGGACAAACTTGAAACCGCGTTGAACGAGGACGAGGATGGAGTACTCGATGCAAAAAATAGACGAATCAAATCTACGCTCCCTCCAACCGCTGAATACGATGTGGCTACTAAGGGTTACGTCGATAGTCGAATGGTTACTTTAAACGTAGAAAAATAACTCCCGCCAGACGCGGAGGAAGCCAAAGAACCATTTAGAAAACGTTGGTTTTGTGATGGAAAGATATATAAATCCACGTATCGACTGTATAGTTACTTTTTGCGGAACTAGTCCTTACCCCAAAGGTTACTTTTTCACGTGTATCAATAACTATCCTCGCCAATACTACTTATCAACATCCGGTTGGTATAACCTGGGAATGAGTATAACAAGTAGTGGAGACTATAGTTCAGACCCTCCAGATATAAAGATACGGTGTTTAATAACTAGGTTTTTTAGATTTATCGGAAAGTGTACCCAAAGACAAAGGATTTCAAGTTTATCTCGGTTTCGAGAGACTTCTCCAACCATCAACTTTAAGTATAACCGAAATATCGATCATCGTGCGCGATGGTAACATGATTTATATAATGGCTGATACGGCAAGCACGGAGGATAAAGATTACCAGATAGATATAAACCTAACCAAGACTCGCTGTATAACATGGTCAAAGCAGAGACCATATACCAATCCATACGATGAACAATGGGGATAACCGAGTTAAAGAGCTAACCATCTTAAAATATCTTCGTAATCATATCCCTTGCATGAGAAACTTAGAAAAAATAAAAAGAAATGACCGCACAATGTTTGATTAAAATTTTGCACCCTGTCGTAATTGTATTTAACGGGACCCAAATACTCCGAAATGGATGTCGGTGGTTCGAGGTTGCTGAAACTGTCGAAATAACAGGGTATGTCAGTAACTGTCGAGTAAGCCACCCAATGACTTCCGTTTCCATCGTAAAAATTTTCGAGATTAACGATGCCGCATTCGCCACGAGGTTTAGGTTTTAACGGCAGACGATCCTTGCTAAAAGTACCTCTGTATTTAGGAATTTTCAAAACTTCGACTAATCTGTTTAAATCGAGATTCGTTAACAGTTTAGTAAAATCGATCAGACCTTCACTGGCCTTAGAAAGAGCCCTCTGCCACGATTCGCTTTTTTTCTTTTTACGTTTCAATCCCGAACCCTCCATCTTCTTGTTATGTCTCACCATTTCTTCCATTACCTTAGCATCGTTCTGGTTCTTTTTAACTGCAGTGGCGATACCGGCGGCACCTCCGGCTAGACCATCTACACCGGCTAAGATGGGTCCCAACAATGCCAACAATGGTAAAAACCCACCTCCTTTTGCGATCTTTTTTCTTTTCACCCCGATCCGTTTTTTTCCGATTTTACTAGTTTTCGTTTTTTGTTTCACCATCTCTCTTTTTTTAGTAAATCACTTCGACTTTGCCTTTATCCAATTTCAAACTCATTTTCTATCACCGATCAACAGCGCGTGGCACGTTGTGTTAGCTGGAACCACGGCGTTTTACTTGCACGTCGACTATGCCGGACTGAAGTCTCTCCGATTGCTTGGAACAGTCCAAAACTACTAGAGGATACGTCTTTTTAAACTGCACCGAATCGATACACAAGTCCCCGACATCGTACAAAGCGCGTCTAAACTCTTGAGCCATTCTATACAGGATCGATTATTCTCCAGTAGCGTAATTTACGTTCAAGTCCAAGAACGGGTAACGTTCGGAATTTAAAGTTACGCGAGCGTCTTGAAGACTGCAGTGATCGAATACGGCTGGATTTTTACTTTGCGCATCTTTTCTATCAGTCTGAAGAGCTAGAATAACCCACCTCGGTTTTTCGACGGCCGAAGTAGTAAGCACGCGCCAAGTGAAATTAGTGCTCTGAGGAAGTTCGCAACTATCGTAATGCCAGTACCTAAAACCCAAGTCCACGTTCATCCCACCTTCTATGTAGCCTGAGTTTTTGCTCGTCGGATGTGGTTACGTGCGGTACGTGCCACGAAACGCTACTCAATTCGACTTTCCCAATGGCTGTTGCAGCTGCCCTGAATACAGCGTCGTCATTGCTCGCCCTAGACAACGTTAGGACATGCTTGGCACCATACAGCACCTTGTCATAATTTTCGAAAAATCCCATGCAGTGTTTTAAAGGAATGGCGAACGAGAAGCTTCCTTTAGGAGTCGTTTCCTTCACGATGATGGAATGTTGTAATTTGAATCCGATGTTATCGTTCAAACTGGCCGCGGAAGATTCTGCCGCATTGCATCTAACGCCAAGCAGTTCCCCAGCAACGACACTTGATCGGTCGAACCGTACGTAAGGAGACCTTTCATGAGAGTCCCATAACCGGGGTAATTTAACTCGTCCACTAGCTTATCCCCCAAGTGATATTTAATGCTGGAAAACAGGTACATGAAACCATTATTGATGAGAAACACTACATCTGCATCGGTAAAACTAGAACCGTCGGCATTCAGTAACCTGCCTTTAATCAGAAGATAACTATTCGCAACGTGTAGGAACAAATCCTGGTTTTCGATTACGATTCTAATTTCCAAATTGACGTTGTTTAGATTGGTTCCTACTATCGGATTATATTCGTGAAATGCGTAGCTCTCCACGGAAGAATCTTGTTGTAAAGATTCGTTTATATCGAGGTAATGTTCCGTTAAACTCATCTTCTCGCTCTCGTTATAAATTTGACGAATGCTGCGTTTTTTGCCCTTAATTGATCTACGACGAATCCTTTTCCAATTATTCTTTTTTTCTTTCGAATACTAACATTCTTTTTTTTTAATATATACAAAATTATTTTTTAGACCTCAGATGAAGTCTGACGGTAAGGGTTTCCCCGTTTAAATTTATCATTTCGTTATCTTGAGAACTTAACCAAATACGAATATTACGAATCTTGTCGGTAGTTACGGGAGGGTAAATTAAATTTTGAGGGGAAATTATCATCTTATAACCCGGTAGCACTCCCAGATAAAAAGCGTATATGCAAGGTTGAGTGTCGTCATTCACGTAGGAAGACCCGATTATGTTGGTATGAACGAAGAAATTGTATTCAACCCCATTATATCCACGGATTTTTGACCTTGTTGAGTTTTAGTATAAGCTCCCTGAAGGAACCCTAGAACAGTTCCTAAATTATTATCTCCCAGAAACGAAACACCGTAGAGCAGATTATTTACAACCAAGTTTGTTTTTAAGGTATTGAGGTTTGGTTCTAAAACGATCGCATTTTTTTCGTGACCACTTTGTTCCAACGTAGACTGTATAAAATTATTCAAGTCTGAAATTTCGTAAGCACCTGGAATAACCTGCACATTGATCCAGTTCGTTCCACCGTCTATACTCTATAGTGTATGAAAATTCATTATTATCTACGTGCACGTTAAAAATGCTGTAATACATATCCAACGAGACGAGTGCCATTTCATACTCTTTTTTTAGGGTTTAGGTATATGGGCGTTCTCAAGTTACAGCTTAGTTCCGCACCTACACCAGTTAGAATGATTGAACTTGAATCCATAACTATCT
Source organism: Lithobius niger (assembly GCA_023313725.1). NCBI lineage: Eukaryota > Metazoa > Arthropoda > Chilopoda > Lithobiomorpha > Lithobiidae > Lithobius > Lithobius niger. The sequence continues at coordinate 5,307 of JAHWFP010111330.1, forward strand.
TTTTTTTGTTTGCAATATATTTTACATTTTTGAGAAGTACTTCACCCAATAACCTATCACACATCTCCCCCATTTTTCCCTGGGTTTGTATACCCCCGGGTTTTTTAGATGTGACGCGACAGCCCAATCGCACTTTTATACTACTACTACTGTCCGCCCTGAAAATGTTTCATTCAGAGGTCACCATACTGTTGAGGGAGGACAGAGATTCGTGCCCTGCACCAAAGAAGAGTTGGAACTGTTCTCTGTGCCCCAGGTGCAGGTTACCGCGAACACCTTAGTGGCCTACCATCCTCTCGCCACTCTAAGCAACGGTGCCCCCATCGAGTTCACAGTGCCCGGAGCCAGTGACTGCCTGCTTGAACCGAGCCAGTCTTACTTACACATCCGATGCAAGGTGGTCAAGGGGACATCGACAACAATGACCGCTTCTAATTCCATACCACCTGTGAATCTACTCCTACACTCTATTTTCCCAGTGCGACTGCGAAGTGAGCGGCAAGCAAATATCCAATTCGGAAATGGGCTCGCCTACCGCAGCTACCTGGGGAGTCTGTTGACCAGACGCCACAACAAGCTCGGCCCTCGTTTCGGGGGTGTGTACGCTTCCAACCAGTTGCCTGAGACACCCACCCGAGCAGCTTACATCGTCAAGCTGGACCCTGCGACGAACCCTGGTAGAAACTGGTTCACCATCTATTTCGACAGAAGGAAAGCGAGCGTGGAGCCTTGAAACATTCATATTTTGTGCTTTCTCAAGAGAAACTCTACGTTCAAAACCTACAACCACACGACCTTGCAGGGGCCTTGTAGTATCGTATGCGCACAATACTGTCTATACTTTGTATACCACAAGACGAACGGACTGTCCATGAACCGCGTTTTAAATAAATTCTTCCCCATGGTGAAAGACGTCAAAGACCGTCGAGTCGTTAGATACGTAAAGAAGCAATTTAAATTGGATACGACCTAGGCTTTCATCGTTGTTGACTGCCAACTAACTGCGGAAGAGAGAGAGAGATGTTAGTCGGGAAGTCTGTTTGTGTGTCATACTCTGCTCTAGTATTGTGTAATGGATCTAGTTTCAGGAGCCTCACTCCAGCTTATGTTTTTACTGATCGCATTGTATAACGCTCATCTAGTTCTGCAGCCTAAACTCCAGCTGTTGTCCGCTTTTAGTATTGTGTAATGGGATCTTGTTCTGGGGCCTAAACTCCAGCTTTTGTCTGCTTTTTAGTATTGTGTAACGGGATCAGTTCTGGGGGCTAAACTCCAGCTTATGTTTACTGATCGAATTGTGTAACGGGATCTAGTTCTGAAGGATAAAACTCCAGCTTATGTTTTTTACACGAATAAAATATGAAAAACAAAACAAAAAAGAAAGGACCATTACAAAGGAGACTCATTTTTCTCAATCCTACATGGTTTTACCACCACCTGTAGGAAGACCAAAGAGAAGTGTGGTCCGAGAGGAGTTTGGGAACTCTGAACCAACATTCTTTTTCGCTTGTGCTAAGAGGTAAGATCTCCAACAAAGGTTTCCCTCCCCTCCCCCATCAACAAGGAGACTTTCTCAATCCTACACCGTAGGAAGAGCAAAAGTGATCTGAGGGGAGCCAACATCCCTTTCGCCCACACTGAGATGCGATATCTCCACCAAAGGTTTCGCCTCTTCCCCCAACAAGGACCATGTCAAAAAGAGACTGTCATCTCTCTCAATCATACACCATCACCCGTAGGAAGAGGAAAGAGAAGTGTGGTGCGAGGAAAAGAGTTTGGGAGCCAACATCCTTTTCCCCACGCATGGAGAGGCGAGATCTCCAACAAAGGTTCCCCCCCCCCCCCCCAACAAGGAGACTTTCTCAATCCTACTCCGTAGAAAGAACAAAAGAGATCCGAGGGGAGCCTACATCCTTTTCGCACGCGCTGAGAGGTGAGATCTCCAACCTAGGTTTCGCCTCTTCCCCCAACAAGGACCATGTCAAAAGGAGACTTTCATCTTTCTCAATCCTACATGGTTTTAACCAAAGCAAAGAGAAGGTTGAGAAGGTCGAAGCAAAGAGAAGGTTGGTCCGAGGAAAAAGTTTGGGAACTCTGAGCCAACATCCTTTTCCCCACACACTGAGAGGTGAGATCTCCAACAAGGCTTTCCCCTCTTCCCCCACACAACAAGGACCGTGTCAAAAGGAGACTGTCATCTTTCTCAATCCTTCAGGTTTTTACCACCACCCGTAGGAAGAGCCAAGAAAAGTATGGTCCGAGGAAGAGTTTGGGAACTCTGAGCCAACACCCTTTTTCGCGCGCATGCTGAGAGGTGAGATCTCCAACAAAGATTCCCCTCTCTTCCCCAACAGTAAGGGCCATGTCAAAAGGAGGCTGTCATCTTTCTCAATTCTACATGGTTTTAACCACCACCCGTAGGAAGAGCCAAGAGAAGTATGGTCCAAGGAAAGGGTTTGGGAACTCTGAGCCAACATCCTTTTTCGTGCGCATGCTAAGAGGTGAGATCTCCAACAAAGATTACCCCGTCTTCCCCCACACAACAAGGACCATGTCAAAAGGAGACTCATCTTTCTCAATCCTACATGGTTTTAACCACCACCCATAGGAAGAGCAAAGAGAAGTATGGTCCGAGGAAGAGTTTGGGAACTCTGAGCCAACACCCTTTTTCGCGTGCATGCTGAGAGGTGAGATCTCCAACAAAGCTTTCCCCTCTTCCCCCACACAACAAGGAACGTGTCAAAAGGAGACTCATCTTTCTCAATCCTACATGGTTTTAACCACCACCCGTAGGAAGAGCAAAGAGAAGTATGGTCCAAGGAAAGGGTTTGGGAACTCTGAGCCAACATCCTTTTCTCCACGGGTTCTCAACAAAAGAGATGCACACAGCATCAAATACTACTGTTCTCTTTCAGTCAGATGTTAAAAAATCACCATAGCCTTTAATACTGTAACCACCACCTTTTTGGGGGCTTCTAAACCCCCATGATATACTGACTCCAACAATAGATCTCACACAGCATCCAATACTATCGTCAAAGTTTTTTCTCTCAGTCAAGATACAGATGAAGACAGAACCAACCTTGATCCCGAGTATTATAAGAATGCATCTTTGCACACAAATCTCTTTCAGTCAAGACACAGATCTGTGTCTATGATCTGATCTTGATCTGTGACCTTGAACCAGCCTTGATCTGTGAGTACTATAAGGATGTTTCTTTGAACCCAAATCTCTGTGCACAGAACAACCGATACTAAACTCTTTTAGCATTGTGAGTACTACATCCATGCTTTTGTGCACACTACAACACATACTAAAGCGCCAATATCATTGTAAGTACTACCATGCTTTTGTAGCTCCAATAGTATTGTAAGTACTACCACGTTTTTGTGCACTACATCTCATACTAAATAATCCTGTAAGTATTGCCATGCTTTTGTGCACACTACAAGTCATACTAAACCCTTTCTTAGCATTGTGAGTGTTACCTCCACGCTTTTGTGCACACTACAAACCATACTGAAGCTCCAATAGCATTGTAAGTACTACCACGCTTTTGTGTACACAACAGCCCATACTAAATAACATTGTAAGTGTTAGCATGCTTTTGTGCACACTACAACCCATACTAAAGCTTCAATAGCATTGTAAGTGTTATGGAAGAGTTAGGTGTACCCAAATTTAGCATTATTTGTGTTAGAGGCCGTAACTGAAAGCCATACTAACCAGAATTTGGGTAATACCTTACTATAGTGTCCGCGGCCTATCTTGAGTTCTCCGCAGAACGAACACAGATAATCGATTGTACGTTTTAAGTAGCAGAGTGCCTTGTTGATATCCAAGATAGTTACAAAAACAATGTCGGCCATCGATTAAAGCCCCCCTCTCCAGGAAGACGTAGCCGCTCTCAAAATACTTGCAGGACTGAAGATACACCGCGCACACAATACTCACATGCACTCACTGGGGCGTCGGACGAAAGTCTAACTGGAAAATCATCTAATGGGATAATTGTATAATATCTGCCTAAATAAAAAATCTGGAAAATCATTTAAACGGAATATCAGTATAATAGATAACCATCTAAACGGAATATCGTATAATGGATAATCGTGTAATGTTTAAACGTCTAACTGGGCAATAATATACCTGCAGATTCTGATTTAATATGTATAGCTGCAGCGAGCACGACAGTGCGAGTGAGGAAGGGACATTAGACTATTTTTCATTATACGAATTTCCTGTTATAAAGAATTATAATAATAAATTATTATAATTATAATAAATATAAAGAATTCCTCATGACGAAACAATTTACCCAAACGCTTCTGAACTCACGTTATATGCTGTTTTCGTTGCGAGGCGGCAGACATAAAACTGCCGCCATGTTGAAATTTGAGGTGATTTCTAGCTTCTAGCTACGAGAATGCAAAAACGAGTGGTTGCGTAAACGTGCCCTAACTTTGACATTTATTTCAACACTAACCGCAGTGCATGATGGCTGAGAGCGTACAAAGTAAAACAGGAATGTAAAAAAAGTACAATTACAAACAAAAACGTCAAGTGAGCCGTAAAAAAAGGGGTTATGTGATTGAAGTTTCATTTTACTTGTTAAATTGTACACGGATAAAAATTGGTGATTTTTATTTGAAATAATCAATTGTACAATTGAGAAAATTGGATCTGTTTAAGTGCTGTTGTGGTTTACGTAACGTGTATGACTGGTAAAGCACAACAGCACTTAAACAGATGCACTTTTCTGAATTGTACATTTGATTATTTCAATTAAAAATCACCAATTTTAATCCGTGTACATTTTAACAAGTATAACGAAACGTCAATCATATAACCCCTTTTTTTTACGGCACACTTGACGTTTTTGTTTGTAATCTGTGTACCTTTCTTACGGCTATGGTGTCGCGCTATAAAGGTTTATGCATGCAGTCGATTGTTGATGCACGAAGAATGGGTCTGGAGTTTGCTGAGTGGCATTGTTCCCTAAATACAATGGTTAAAACAATGTAAAACAATCAAAATGATCGTTTACGGTCCCGTAACTCCGGAATGGATCGACCAATTGAAAAAGTGGTCCCTGTAAGGTTGAAGCCCAGGAAAATTTCTGGCTCAGATCATGTTTCAGATTTCAGGTAGGTGCAGTAGTTTTTTCTGAAACCGTGTCAGCCAAGAAGAAGAAGAACAACAAGAAGTGAACAGTTTTCAAATTTACGTCTGGCTTTCTACGTTTACTCTTGCACGGAATTGCATAAAAGTTGGTGTAAAGTTTGTAAAAGTTTCTATCTACTATCTGGCCAAGTTTGGTCGAAATATATTGAATATAAACGGAGAAAGTAATAGTTTTAGTTTTGCTGGAGAGAGGACTTCAATCATACTATATATAGGGTGAGGCAAAAGTCTGGTCACACGCAACTAACTGCCGATCTAATGGTCCTACGTCAATTCTGAAGACATTTGTAATGTAAGGCAGATATGGGAAAGCCAATGAAGATATTTTCAATGACCTTGAAAAAAGCATTCAAGGTCATCTGAATTCTATCATCCAAACGGCACAAGCTACAGCAAAAAAGTGAATTACAAAGTTGTACGCGAGCATCAAACATGACAAACTGCGAAAACAGATTGAAAATCGGAGCATAATTGCAATAGTTATGAGGAAAACAAAACAGCCACAAAGTCTTCCCTGAACGTTTTAACTGCCATGCAGTGAAGCTTAGGGGCTGCATCTACAAGAGAGTGCACGTATGAGATCCGAGTCTTTCCTGCGTCAATCAATGCAAGTGAACGAGCGCAGTTCAAGATGCAATAAAAGAAAACAACGTACGATACGGATTAGGTCTAAATTATTGCGCCATCATTCACAGAAAGTCACGTTCGGTATGTGATTATTTTTTGATTTTACAATTATTATTTTTTTCCGGCGGTAATGCTCCTTTGAGTGACATCCAGCCCGGTTACCACAACCGCCAAAACGCATTGTTGTTACCAGGAGCGGATTTAACGAGGGGGGGGGGGGGGGGGG
>JAHWFP010111330.1:11444-23510 GCA_023313725.1 Lithobius niger
ATTATTTTTTGATTTTACAATTATTATTTTTTTCCGGCGCTAATGCTTTTTTGTGCGACATCCAGCCCGGTTACCACAACCGCTAAAACGCATTGTTGTTACCAGGAGCGGATTTAACAGGGGGGGGGAGGGAGGGGGGCGGCGCCCCATGGGCCTTCGACGTAAAAGGGCCTTCATGGGCTTTCATGGTAAAAGGGCCTTTAATTTCCAGGCATCACAGTAGTGCTACCTCAGAATTTCGGGACGGCAGGAGGCCTTGTAGGGCTTTGCCCCCCCCCCCCCCCCCCAGAAAAATATTTAAAAACCCCCAAAATTTTTTTACCAATCCCCCCCATATATTCACAAACAACAAAAAATTTTTTTCCCCGGGGGGGGGGGGGGGGGAGGGGTTGAAAATTACATCCCACTTTCCGCCCCCTGCTACCAAAAAACGTATAACCACTGTATTGTTAAGGTACGATTATTTTTCTTGTGTCACTCAAAAGGGCATTAGGCTTCTGCCAAAACAAAATAAATTTAAAATCAGAAAGTAATCACATACCGAACGTGACTTTCTGTGTTGAGAATGATAGCTTATTACTTTAGGCCTAATTCGTTTACTGCAATCTGAAATTTAACTGTACTCGTTGCTGCAGGAAAGACACGGAACGCATGCACTCGCTTATAGAGGCAGCCCCCAAGCTTTACTGCATGGCAGTTAAAACATTCAGGGAAGACTTTGTTGCTATTTTGTTTTCCTCAGAACTATTGCAATTATGCTCAGATTTTCAATCTGTTTTCGCAGTTTGTCATGTTTGATGCTCGCGTACAATTTTGTAATTTACTTTTTTGCTGTATCTTGCGCCGTTTGGAAGATAGAATTCAGATGACCTTGAATGCTTTTTTCAAGGTCATTGAAAATATCTTCATTGGCTTCCCCATATCTGCCTTACATTACAAATATGTTTTCAGAATTAACGTAGGACCATTAGATCGGCAGTTATTTGCGTGTGACCAGACTTTTGCCTCACCCTGTCTGTATACGTGTATGATAACTGCTTTATGCTAAAAAATCCTGACCTCACGACTCATAGTGGGTAACAGTGGTTGGGATATAATTATTGAGGACACAATCGCTACGCACAGAAGCCATCATAACCAATGCTCCGATTACGCTCTTTATTATTAAAGCGATATAGGTTCCAGTAATACAAATCTACTAAAAAGGTGTAAACATTCAGGCATGCAATACGACCATGGTCGATTTTTTGGGGGAGGGAGGGGGTTGATCATCGTGGACAGGACTAGGTACTGAGGTCCCTTCTTTCCCTCCCCCCACCCCCCCCCCAACCCTGCCTCCTATTAAATAAATTTCCAAACTTCATTTCCTTTAAGAATAGGACCTTGGTCCCAGTTGGAGATGAGTTCGGTCAATCAACCATGCTGAATGCAGAGTCAGCGTGGATATAGACCCAACAGAGCAGTGACATTTGCGCCATATTGGCTCCAAGAATGGGTTTTGGAGGGCATAACTACAAGGTGCACTACATAAAAATGGAGGGAAAAACAACGGAAGAGCGCGGATTTCTTAGGCTTAAAATAACGTTGTTTTCTCACCCAACAAAAATCGCGCGTTGTAGGTCTAAGAAATCACTCTTAACAGCATCGGCTTCAGTATGATGCCCTTCTGTTTCTTTCCGCAGTGCCCCTTGCAGCTAACCCATTAAGGCTCCAGTATAGAGTTATAGGCAATACTACTACGCCGTGTCACTGCTCTATAGAGCAGCGTCATGTGACGTCATATTAGCTACAAGAGAGGTAGCTGCAAGGGGCACTAGATTAAAATGGAGGGTTAAACAACGGCACTTCTAGTCGAGGCAGTGCTTTTGAGAGCGGTTTTCATAGGCTTAAAAAAACGTTGTTTTCTCTAATCCCTTATGCTGCGAGGTTGTAATCGGAAAATAAAGATTCCACCTGCTTAAAAATATCAGCAATTGCCAACAAATCGACAAAAATCGCGCATTATAGGCCTAAGAAATCCTCTCTTAACAGCATTGTCTTCAGTAAGACGCCCTTCTTTTCCCCCTCCAGTGACCCTTGCAGCTATCCCAGTTACTGGCTCCAGCATAGAGTTATATACAATAATACAACGTTGTGTCACTGCCCTATAGTGCAAGGTACGACTAAAACGCATTAGTACAAATGTTGTCTTCACTGCATAAGCTAATACCATGAAAGTTAAGGCGCGCGTGTACAGCGACGTAGGCGTTTGGACGTGAATCGGTTTATTGCGTGTAATAGTTACAATAGGGAATATCAAACGTTGTGAAACTGATGACGGTTGCAACTAGCACATGTCTGTGCACGCGACCGCATATATTGTTCGACCTTCAACCGCCTGTCGAGGTTCGAACAAATTTTTCAACAAAGGTGTTGTCTTCCGTAGAAACATACTGTTGACGTCACCTATTGTTAGTGGTTCCAACTTTGCTGGGAATCGGTTAACAAGAAAGAGAAACAAATTCATTGAATGTTTAACGTTAGGTAATCATACCAAGTGAGGTAGCTTAGTGATTTTGTCAGGACACGGTGGACAAAAGCATGAATTTTTTTCTGTGGCCTAGTTAGTGCATGGGCAATAAGAAAATGGGCTGCTCCTCGCAATCTGAAGCAGGCGTATACTATAATAAAATAATTTAATAGTAACAAGTAATAGGTATGGCCATCCTTTTTCCAACAATGGGGTACAGTAAGTGATTTACTGGATAGTTTTTACGTACGAGAAGCCAGAATCGTCCGAGCCCGTGGGGCGAGGATGTTCTGGTTCAAGTACGTAAAAACTATCCAGTAATTCTCTTAGGGCACCCACGCACACGGCGGGCAAGATGCGCGGCCAGATCGCTACGGCCAACGTGAATGCTTAAGGGCCGTTCTCATTAGCGCGCGGTAGAATGGCAGACGGCAACGCGAGCGGCAAGCAACGCAGGTCGTTTCGCACGGCAGCGCGTCACACCTACGGCGAGGCTCGGCGAGTCCGTTTGGCTTGGCCAACCAAAATCAGTGTTACCAGACGTAGCATAATTCTGCTACGGTAGCATTTTTCAGCTTAAAAACTGAGGTGTAGCATAATTGGTGGCATTTTCAATTGTGTAGCATTTTTGTGGCAGAATTTAGCATTTGTAGCAGAATTAGTAGCACTTTCGGCCGCCAAGGACGTTTTCCCGCCTTGGGTAAAGCTAACACGAGACATTATGAGCGAGCGAGGCTCGAGCTAGTAAGAATTATATCTTAGTCTCAGTTGGTATTGTCCATTGCATGCCTCTTGTTGAATCGTTAATTTTACAACAAGAAACCGTTTTACGACAAAAGGGGTGACGAGTATTCTTTTTGCCAAGGAAGGACTTAATAAAAAAAATGTCATACATTTATCCCTTCAAATAAGATGTTGCCCAAGTTTGAGAGTTCGATGTTCGATGGCACAGAACACGTGTATAGTGATCTAGAAGATTTGGGAGATTATTGTCATTGTTTATCCTTCTCTTTTAAACGATGTTGTTTAACCGTCTCATTTGTTTATCTGCCTTTTATTTTTTACTTGGACAATCCTACACCTCCCGTGTCCAACACGTTTGGCGATGCCATCGGGGACCTTAGAGTCCCTGGCACGTCTAATCTTGGTGGTAAGGCATTCGTGTCACAATAACCAATCCCCTCACCTTCCCTTGGCCAATCTCTATCATTATATGTGTAAGTAAGTTTTTAATTTTACATTCATTATCGGTATAATATTCAGTAGTCTCTTTTCTGTGTTCGCTAGCTGTCTTGTTTGTAGCAATATTAATTTTGTTCTCAGAAAACATTTCAAAATGTCTAAGGTTGATAGCATTATTGTAGCATTTTTTCCATGGTTGGTAACATAATTTTGAAGAGGCCGTAGCATTATTACGTTTTTTTTTTTATCTGGTAACACTGAACAGAATAAGCGATAAGCTGTTTATAGGGGTGAAGCACAAAAATACAGGTAGCAGTTCGACTCTCGACACTGGACGTAAACAAAGAAAACGGCATGAGGCATGGGGAGGAATGCTGCCTTAAAATCAAGAAAATCCCCTCGTAATTTTGTTGTTGTTTGGCCTAGCCTATAAACCCCTGCCATTAAACAAAAAAAACTGATCCCATCTTCTTTCGATACTGAGTGTGGATAAGGAATAATCCGTACTACGAACGAACCATGTGAGGACAAAAATTGTCGAATGGGGAAAAAAACCACAGGAAAAAATTGTCATCTATTAAAGTTGCTGTAGTTTAGGCAAGGTCCGTTGCCTTGACTCAAATTTCTACAGGCAGGGAAAAAAAATTTCACTTGGAAACAATTTTTTTTTAATTTGGCTTTTTTTTCTCATTTTGGCTCATTAATTTCGACTTTAATTTTTTTTTTTGGTTTGATTTTTAAATATAATTTTTGGTTTATTATTTTTTGCTTTTTTTTTAAATTTTGTTTTAATTTGGCTTTAAAAAAATTGTGCTTCTAGCTTTTCTCCCCTAAATTTGGCCCAACACTGTGTTAGTCCCAACGTGTTACTAATCTCAATTCTCACGACTGGTGAAAATAAACGTCAAGGGTGCCGTAAAAAAAAAGTTACATGATTGAAGTTTAAATTTCATTTGTTAAAATGTGCGCGGATAAAAATTGATGATTTTTAATTGAAACAAGCAAATGTACACTTGAGAAAATTGCATCCATTTAAGTGCTGTGGTGCTTTACCAATTAAATTATTGTTAAAGCACAACAGCACTTAAACAGGCATTGTACACTTGCTTATTTCAATTAAAAATCATCAAACGGGGAAGCGGGAGGGGGTGGTTTTGATATTTCAAATAAAAATCATCCAACGAAATGAAACTATTAGCCAGGGCCGAAGCTACGGAATTTCGGGGGGAAGGGGGGGAGGGGTAAGACAACGTCATTATCTCCCCCCCCCCCAAAAAAAAAAAAAATCGTTAGCTTCGACCCTGGCTACAAGTTTCATTTCGTTGGAAAATCATATTTCGGTCAGTAAAATCAGGAACTGATAGAAATTAACAGATTAAATAGGTTTGGCATCACCCAGATAACACAATACGCAGAGGCTTAGCACAGAATACGGCCGGCCAGGAAAAAAAAAAATACCACGAGCACCAGTTGGTGTGTTGCTTTTTTTTTTTTTCTGACCGGTGCTGCTCGTATTTTGTGTCAAGCCCTAGTGGCATAGTAGGCTGCTGACAAGGTATTTCCCAACTCAAATAAGCTATTATATTGCTCATCAACCACTATAACATAGCCGAAATATGCGAATTCACCTACGTGTTTTATTTCACCGACAGGACTAAACAATTAGTCATGTGTGCGCAAATTCAAGGTTAGCCTAGTGTTGGCAACGTGGCGGCCGGCGGTGTGCTTGTTGTCTGTGATGGTGGCGTGGATATCGTGGTATGCGTTACTAAATAGTTATTGAATTGTCCTTACCTGTTATGCCGAGTGTAGATGTCAAAGTTCTCCAGCCATTGTTTTTTTTTTTTTTTTAAAGTCTTGACACTCTGCTGGTACAACCACGAATAGCGTCGGGTTTATCAGCGCCTTGGTCATGACTGGTTGTCTCTGATTGGTGGCGCTCACCTGAGCTACCAGCGCGGCAGGCGGAAATGTTCGGCTCTCCGAACTTCGACGGCACCGCGCGCTATCTCTGCCGCTGACCTAGTTTCCATTGTTACCATGCCGCTTACCGTGCTCTTGCCGCGCGCTAGGCTCTAATGCGAACCACCCTTAATGTAGCAACGCGCACTTGGCCGCCGCGGCCAGCCAGTTGTGGCGGCCACTGGGATCCCGGGCGGCGTGCGGGCGACCATACTTGCTCCGTGTTCATTCTTCACCACGTTACCGAGAATTGAAAAACGAAACGTAGCTGCGCGGCACGTCGCTGTGTGTTTTGGCCGCAGTGACCACTGGCCGCACGACCTGGTTGCCGTGTGCGCGGGTGCCCTTACTGTACCCCATTGTTGGAAAAAGGATGGTTATAAGTTTCTTTTTATCAAACTAAATTGCTGTTTTCAACGTTTGATCTTGCATTTTTACGGGCATTATGGTACTGTTGATTTAGCTCGGCTTGACTATTCATTGTTATAACAGAGGGAAGCCCAGTAACAATGAAACAGCACACGCATATTGTTGTAACCGAGTCTTTGTCCCTTCGATTTCCCTGCGCTACATTTTCTGTTCTCTTGTATTTTTATAATGGCTAAAATCATTGTTTCATGAGGCATTGACCAATTGTTCGATAACGATGAAAACGAAGTATTGAGTCAGGCTTTTGTCAGGCAATAAAATAAAAGTCTTACCGCATTGTTGCCGAGCGCCATCGTTTAACATTTGAGTTGAATCTTTAATGTACGACCCATTGTTGCAATAAAGCGACAGTGTTAGCGCATTGTTGCCGAACCATCGTCGAACATATCTGTATTTGCATTGTTAGTAAATGAGCCAGTATTGTGATAGCATAACGAACCATTGTTGGCGGGGATGTTCTTTGCTCCAACTCCGTTTTTGAAACTGAATAACTGTAATAAATGCCTGAATTGATTATTTTAATCAATTTTAACTCTTTCCTTTGGGTATTTCTTCAGCTGCAATACATGTATTATTTTGGAAGCAGTGACGCGTAAATATCGATCCGCAAACATTGATCGTAGTGGCAGGCTAGATTTACTTACGTTTGCAAGAACCAAAGACCTTCGTTTTCTTACTTACGTTAGTAAGAACCCCACGCCTTCATTTGCTATGCATAGAATTCTTTTCTTATTTTAAAAATTAATAGTTGTTAATTTAGAGTGTGAAATAGTTTAATAATACTTTAGAAACGATTTAAGATACGTAAATATGGACATCGATTGTATTTTTACTACTATAGTGGTAAGACAACCGTTTCATTGTTGCAGCGTGGTGGTGTTTCCACGACAACAACACCTGAACCCTGGTCCTACGCCAATAGAGTAAGTGACATTGCCAGTTTTCCCCGTGTGTAGCATGAACTAAGACCTCAAACATGCTACCTAAACCCATTGATTCAATGGGCATCGGAAAATGGTAGAAAGTTGTATGATCAGGTGGTTGCACCACAGGCTTTGACTGGGAAGTTAGTTAAGATGGCTCATGCAAAATGCTTATTTTCGGCATATGGCAAAGAAAAAGGCTGTAGCAAGGTTACAGGAGCTATTTTACTGGCCAGGAATGTGTAAGCAAGTAAAAGGCTGGGTTAGAAACTGTGAAATTTGTTAGAAAAATGGTAAAGGTGTAAGAAAAGGTAAACAAGAAATGGTGCTTGTGCCAGTGGTGGAGGAACCTTTGTTTAAGGTGGTAGATTTTGTGGGACCACTCAAGAAGACATCAAAGGGAAATAAGTATGTTTTGATAGTGTTGAATATGGCTACGAGGTATCCGGAAGCAGTGGCAGTGAAGGAAGCAAATTCACACACGGTGGTGAACGAGCTGCTTGGGATATTTTCAAGGGTAGGCTTCCTTGGATTACTCCAATCCGACCTCGGAAAACCGGTCATATCGGAACTGACGACATGCTTTCTTGAGAGGTGTGGTATTAATCTGGTTAGTAGCACTCCGTGTCACCCACAATCACAGGCGGTAGAGAGGATTCACCGGACATTAAAGGACATCATCACAGCCCTGGTGGCCGAGTACCAGGAGGAATGGGATGATGCTCTGGCTCCTGCTATGTTCGCCATTCGTTCGACCCCATATGAAACGACGAACTTTACGTCAGCAGAATTGGTGTATGGTAGGAATGTAAGGACCCCACTTACATTGTTAAAGAAAAAATTGTTAGGCAAGGAGGTGCATGTAAATCCTACTGCGGTGGACTATGTGGTAGAAAGATTGAACGATTGGGAGAATGTGAAGGAAATGGCAAAGACTGCAACAATGGCAGCACAATGGCGTAATAAAGTTTATTACGACAAACAGGCAAGATTACGTGAGTATTGTGGGAATTGCTGCCATTAAATGCGGGCGGTGCCGATAAAATGGCATACCCACGGGGAGAAAACCTATATTTAGGTGTATACTGGTGGGGAACCATTGAGGGATGATAACTACGGGAATGTCGTCCCTGAGCCAGTCCGACCGCAGCATTACTTCACGCAATGGGCAATAAGAAAAAAAAATGTTCAGAGGTTTATGAATTCCGTCGATCGGTGCGCTTCCTACACTAACTAGTCTGAGCCAGGAGAAGAAACAACTGGAGACGTTTTGTGAGTTGGGGACTGTAGAAAATTCCTCTGGTTTATTCCGTCGCTTCATGTGACATTAATCGGTCGTAAACATTTGTACAAAATATAAGCTTGGCCAAACATGGCCATTTAGGAACTGAAACGGCTTTTCGGGATTCACAGTTAATGACTAGAGTAATGGGTTTGGGGGAATTAGCATTGGTGGCCATAGGGCGAACGTTCGACGTCTACGGAAGTATGGAATGAATACACTTACAATATGGCGGTCGCGCTCTCTCCCCCAGAATGTCCGGACAGTCGGGCTGAGGCGAATTATAAAGACGGGAGGCCTACGGACTTCTCCACATCAAGGAAGGATTTGATGGATAGACGTCACCACGCTGACGGCCCTGGCGATGCTAGTTTTCCCATCACAACAAGTTAACAGGGGAGACGAACTCAGACATGAGTTGGCTTGCTCAACGAAACAGCCAGAAGGAATAATACAAAAAACAACATTAGGGAGATCGGTAGGGACAAGATACAACAAAAGGGGCGATACCACAACAATGGCGAGTCGGCACGTTTTCGTGCATCAACAAAGGGTGGATGGAGGAAAGCCTGTCAGAACATATAACAAGTTGAGAAGTTGGGGAGCTCTTGTCCCAAGGACAACAGTCTCAGGCTGACAAGGAAACTGGCTGACAAGTATGAGCCTGGGAGTAAGGTATTGGTGTTAAAAATGGATCGGAAGCATTACCATGAATCAGGTCTCTCCCAGAGCAGGAGCTTGGCCTTCAACCCATAGTTAGGCCTAACCCTCCACTGCTAAAATAGAGAAAACGTTTTTCAAAATGATGTGGAACCAGCTACGTTTGTTCTATCAAGACCATTTTTTTTTCATTCGTAAAGCTGGATGTATCATCTCTCACATGCCAAGAACACTTTTTGAAAAAAATGCTTCCTTAATTAAAAAAAAAAATTAATTTTGTTTAAATTGTATCGAAAATCCATGCTATTTTCACCCAAACCACTAAACATGCTGGAACCAAACAGGAGTCGTTCTATCCAAGGAACCTTCTCAGTTTTTTGTGTGCTTAATCTACGCAAAAAATTAAGGTGACGTTTTTTTTTAAATTTTACTGTAAGGCAAGTAGTTTTGCTGCTAGAATTTTTTTCGTTTCGGTTCTAATGTTATTCCTATGGGCTATTGTTCAAGAGCCACAAAAGTTCTGAAAGCTGGTAATGAGGACAAGTTAGCAGCATTTTGGAATGGCCCATATAAAGTTTTAGAGAAGGTTGGTGAGATAAATTACAGGATAAAAAATGGGTAAAAATGGTGACAAAGTAAAAATACACCATGCTAACTTAATGAAACCAGTTTATGAGGAGGTGACGACTATAAACGAAGTTGGTGTGCATGACCTAGAAGGACATGGTGAGGAAAGAGAAAAGGGCATGGAATTAGAGACGCATACGTGGGATTCAGGTGGGAAAAGAAGCTGTTTTACAGGCAAGGAAGTGATAGAGGTGGCAAAGGTTGGGCCTCTGTCGGACGAACAGATCAATGATTTGATCAGGGTTTTTCGACCAAGTTCCGGGGGTGTTCTTTTACGAGCCAGGCCCCACCGACTTGGTTGAATTCGACAATGAAATGGATCGGGAAGTAACGGTACAAAAGCAATTGCACCGGTACTCACCCAAGCAGAAGGAGCTAATTGAAACGGAAATAAAGAGAATGTTGGCATTAGGAGTAATTTGGCCTGGGATGAGCTGTAATGCTTCGCCTATTTTGATAGTGACTGAGGAAGGGAAAACGCCAAGGCCTGTTGCGGATTATAGGGAATTAAACGGAGGAACTAAGGTGCAAAGGGTTCCCAATGCCTAATTTGGAAGAAATGGTTGAGTGGGTAGCGGCAGCAAAGGTTATCTCTGTGTTTGACCTAGTCAGGGGTTTTTGGCAGATTCCGAATTCGCCCAGGGCCATCAAAATGACGGCCATAAACATTCATTTGGGTGTGTTTATTTAAAAATGAACATGGGACTGGTCAACGCAACGGTTCCACTTTCAGCGTGTGATGACTGAAGTATGCAGGGATATTTACGAATTTGCTAGGCATTTCTTAGACGATGTGCCAGTGATTGAAACTGATTGGCCTGAGCATTTGGAGCATGTTTTGGTATTTTTTAGCAAAGTTAAGGATGCTGGTCTTACTATCAATCCGAAGAAATATCAGCTGGGTATGCAGCATGCTATGTTTTTGGGTCATAAAGTAGGAGGGGGATGTAGGTGGCCGTTGGATGTTAAGATACCAGCAATTGTTGAGTTACCCATACCTAAAAGTAAGAAATATGTAAAGTCTGTATTAGAACTCATGGGCTATTATTCACATTACGTGCGTGACTATGCACAGTTGGTTTTGCCATTTACTGACAGGCTAAGAAAGGGGGCTCCGAATAAGGTAGTTTGGTAAGGTAGTTTGGTAAGGTAGTTTAGCATTTATCTGGAGAATAAAGAAGCTAATGCCGTATTTAGCTATGTCTGAATTTATTTTTCAAACAGACCATAATCCACTGGTTTGGCTCAGGACGCAGGGGAACAACAATGGAAGACTGTTACGTTGGTCTTTATTTTTGCAAGATTTGTCTTTTAGCATAGAACATCGCCGCGGTGTCGAAAATGCTAACGCTGATGCACTCAGCAGACTTCCGGACGAGGAAGTAGTGTCTTGATGTGTGTACAAATACTTTTGTATTTTGGGGGAACTTGTCCCCCCCTCGTCCCGCGCGTGGACCGGGGGGGGGGGGGTTGCCTTGCAGGTGGTTTGTTCTCCGGTGGTAAACTGAGTAACTGTTGAGCTGCAAGGTTGGTGTGGTGTTAGTGTGGTACAGTGGTGTGTTGAGATCGGTTTGAGTTGTGATGGAGCGAAAAGAAAGTCTAATGTAAGCTTTCTTATGGTGTGCGGAAAGTATAAGTGGATGGATTGCTTGTTAAAGAATGTGATCGAGGAAGAACAGGTGTGTTTTGGGTGCAACGCAGGGTGTTGTCAGTGGGGTAGTGTGGTGATGCGCTGGCCGTGTTGCTGTGTTGCAAACGTTGGAGGAGTGGTGACGTGGTGTTGTGTTGAGTTGGTGCGAATTGTGTGTGTAGTGTGGTGCTCAATGGCTGTGTGTGCTCAGGAAGGAACGCTGTGGTAACGCGCTGGTGTTTCCAAATGCGTGTGGTCGGAAACCTTCGTTGTGCCATCCTGGTGATTAAAATCACTAGGGATCCTGCGGCTTACCGAGATTTGTTTGCTACAATTCTCAATCTGGGGTTGGCGGTGTAAGGTTGGCGGTAGCATTCCATTCGAACGACTAATGACTGTCATTATCCAATTGCCTGCAATTAAGGGTAATTACCGCATTCTAGAAGTAAGGAACTTGGAAACATTGGCCAAGCCATCAAACGTCAGAGAAAGAAACAGGTTTACCATAAGAACTGGTGTTCCATTGTTGTGTACAATTGTATCGGATTGAGTGGCGCGAAAACAGACTATACTAGAAGGTTTTTGGCACCGTTCGAGGAGACTCGCAAAAAGTTGCTACAAGCGGCGGACACGCTCTCTGCCGGCTTGTAGGACAAATTCGTTGTTCGATGTCTGGTTGTAAAAATTCATGTTTGTAATTAATGCTGGAGTGAAGAAGTAAATTCAATTATTTTTGCAATCGAGAGTCGACCATTGAATTTATACTTCGTTGCTGAATGATATGGCAGAAGCTTAAGGAAAATTGGAAATTAGCGAACAGCGAAAATTATACACTAGAAATAACGTAGTTCAGTAAGCCACC
>JAHWFP010111330.1:27516-49009 GCA_023313725.1 Lithobius niger
TCAGGGAAAAATCAGGGAATTTATCAAGTCTGGAAAATTCAGGGAAATATCAGGGAATTTATCAAGTCTGGAAAATTCAGGGAAAAATTAGGGAATTTATCAAGTCTGGAAAATTCAGGGAAAAACCAGGGAATTTTTCAAGTCTGGAAAATTCAGGGAAAAATCAGGGAGTTTATCAAGTCTGGAAAATTCAGGGAAAAATCAGGGAATTTGATAAATACATGCTGAAAGTCAGTGAATTTGAACAATTTCCGAAAGTCCCTTTCACCTATGAATAATATCCAATTCGGATTTAATTTTTAATTTTTCGCTTCTAAAACCTTCACTTTATTTCAGTTAAAACTTCATGTCCTTTTTGTTTCATTCCTAATAAAACGAAAATTCCTTAGGCCTATAAGTAACGTGAGACGTTACATGTGAACTGCGTTTCTAGTATTGCACCTTCCATTGACCGAAAAGTGTCATTATTGGTCTGGAAAACCTGGAAAAAATCAGGGAATTTCATCATGAGTGTTTGAACGCCACCCTGTCTGCAGCTGGAGCCTGTAGCCAGTGTCCACCCCGGTAGCTCAGTAGTTACAGCTCCCGGCCTAATCAGCGGGAAGTCCTGGGTTCGAGTACCGG
Organism: Lithobius niger; assembly: GCA_023313725.1. Lineage (NCBI taxonomy): Eukaryota > Metazoa > Arthropoda > Chilopoda > Lithobiomorpha > Lithobiidae > Lithobius > Lithobius niger. The sequence goes on from JAHWFP010111330.1 coordinate 28,141, forward strand.
TCGTGGCAGTTGTCTTTTCTTTCGTTCTCAGATTAGTTTATCTTGTATCCTCACAAGGTCTGTCTTTAATGCAGACTGTACGCTTCGTATGGTTTTTCATTGGTTTTTCATTCCATTTTTTATTCGGTACCCCTTGCAGCTATGTCAACGTCCGGCTACAGATGCTAGCTCCGCAGTCAATGTGACGTTATTGTCGTTGTTCTGCAGTAATACTGTTTTGGCATTAGGTTGGTGGCAAATGCATTTAGGCCTATATTAATTTGGTACTACGTTTTTTTTTTTTTGACTTTGTGTTTAATATTGCGCCTACATTCCAAGCAGTCTTTTGATATTCAGGGAAACCAAACTAGTCCTATTCTCCAAGAGTTCAAACCGAGTTCTGTTTCGGCTGACTTTCACTTCGCGAGTGCGAAGCACGAATAAATAGCTGGAGGGTTGGAAAAATATACATAACTTTCAATGCGTCGGAGGGTATTTAAGGTGCGACGAAGAATTACATGGAGTATATCTCCATCGTTATTTTTTAGCCAATGGGAAAGGGAGATTTTTTACGTATGAGCCAATCACAGCCCGCTTATTCTGACCAGCACTCAATGGTCTACCAAGAGGGCGATTAATAAGTGATAAGCGCTTTAATTGCTGGTGTAGGTAACACATTACATGATAATAAACGTGTTTCACAGGCACTGTACAATGTACTTACACGTCCGTAATGCTTCTTCACTCCAGTAATTGTCACTCGAATTTATTTTAACCTGTTTTCAATAACGAGGCCGTATTCGTTTCCATAGCAACCAAGACAGCGAGCAACTGACTGACTAAACTGGAGCTTAGACGGCGGGCTTCGACAGCGCAGCGACAAAACGATTTGCGATTGGATAAATACAAATAAATAACGAATACCGATGTAAAAACATATAGCTAATGTAACTGCTACATAATCATTTAGAATCATTTTACTAATACGTAAATTAAAGATATTTAGTGACATTCTGTGATCATTTCTGCAGAGATACAACCTGCGAACGTCTGCAGACTGAAGTGTATTAAAAAGAAAACGAAACTGAAACTCCGAAAGTGAAAGGCTATTTTACGTAAGCCTCAACTATTAGTCTCGCTAATAAATTAATAACAGTACAACAACATTAATACAAAATGCATAAATTCTTACTTACGCCCATAAATGTTTGTAACTGATTTATTAATAAACTGATAAAGTAAATCTCGCGAGATACTCTGATTAAATACCCCTCCTGCAGCGGGTAGTTATCGATCTTTTTGAAGCACTCGAGTTTTTGCTCCCTGAAACTCGTTCGTGTTTGAGTTGGCTATAAGCTCCCTTGTCACTTCGTGACTTGGGATCTTAATATTTAGCCAACACAAGCACTCAAGAGTTTAATGGGAGCAGAAACCTTCTTGCTCCAAAAAATTATCGATAACTACCCTTGCACTCGGAATAACCTATGAGAATTTCTTGACGGAAATTTGCTTTCTTGATCGTGTACTAAATTCGTCCAATCACAACTGACTTACAGTGAGAATTTTTGTTTTCTTTCCGCAAAACGAGGTCCATGGTCGACTTACATTGAAAAGACCCCGGCAAATCGAAAGCGAAATCGAATTACACTGAGACTTTTCGTTTTCTTTTCACTGAATGAGGACCATGGTCGGATTACACTGGGAAGACATCGGCTCATCGAAACCGAAACCGACAGCGGTCCTCCTCCTTCGGTAATTATACAGATCGAAGCTTTTCTCAATGAGCGCTGACAAACGAACCATAGATCTATACAGTATATCTCACTTAGAGGATGCTGCTTTGTTTATGCCCTTACTAGGGAAATGACGTCAGCTTCGTTATAAGTCGAGTTTTTACGGAAACACCACAAAGCTACTTCTCGGTTAAGATACACTTAATTTGGCGTATCAACAACATAAAAATTACGTTAGGCCTAACATGACATGCCAATGCCAAAGCGAACGAAAATACAGGTTGGTTAATGAAATGCGATGGTGGAATGACGTCAGCTTCGTTAATCGTCGGATTTTTCCGGAAACACGAAGGTGCTTGTACGTTCCATTTGGCGTATCAACAACATCAATATGAGGTTTAGGCCTAATACGAAATGCCAATGCTGTAGCGAACGAAACTATAGGTTGGTTGATGATGATGAATCGCTACGCCAAATAAGAGTTAAACATTGTCAACCGAACATAAAAGGTAAACATCATACACAAAACTAAACACCGTAAATCAAAATACTTCGTATATCGAAATCGAGATAAATCGAAACCGCATTCGTAACACGAAATTCCTTCAGAAAATCGTTTAGGGAAAAGAAAACAAAAATTCTCAACCGAATTCCACTCGTGCTTGTATTAAATGTATAATTTGGGTGTTTTAACACTCAACTCCTTTCCAACAAATTTACCTCGACCTTCGGTCTCGGGAAATTAATCTGGAAAGGAGTTTCGTGCTAAAACACACAAATTATCGATTTCATAGAAGCACTCGTGGTATTATAGCCGATAACAGTTCAGTAGCTTTCGAAAGCTACTATGGAGTTATGACTGTAAGTCGGCGTTCATTGGCTAAATTTAAAACTGAATCAGTAAAGGAATATCCTGTATAGCTTTCATTGGTCGACGGTAAAAGACGACGGAATGTTTTTTGTATGCTGGAATTCGATGGTTTGTCTTCGTTTCGATAGCCACGAAATGGACGCCATGTTGGATTTTGAATTCTCGCTGCGAGAAGCTATTTATTCTACCGGCGTTTGATCATTGCTAGAACCTGTACTTTGAGGGAGAATAGCAAATTTTGGAAATAGCGTGAATGACAACAATCTTGTAGCAATGTTTAAAATTACTGTAGCACTTTGTTCTTTACCCGTGTTGTTATTTATAACACATATACAGTTTGTTATCTATTACCGCATTCATTTAGTAGCAACGGGAAACTAATCGTAAATAAATAACGGTTGACTAGCAAATAGCTTTCGGCGAGCGAGAAGGCCTTTTTGCGTAAACGCGCCCTAAGATTCGTGAGACACACAAAAGTGAAATCGCTGGATGTCTTAAAAATGATGCAAACATCAAACTTAGTTCAAACTTTTTCTGTGCTTTATTTTGCAAAACAGTAAGCACAGTAGCTGTGCATGTTTGACTCTACTCGTCAGACTTAAATTTCTCCAACATTTTTGAGTCACTAAGACTGAATTTGGTCACCATGTTCAATCTTTATGGCGGCTGCCAACACAAAATCCCAAAGCGAACGTACCACAAATGGTTGCGCCCTAATGGGATATACCTCCCAGCGCCATTTTTCTCGGTCCTCCACATCCAGTACGGCCCCCAAAGGTCTATTTGCTTACCGTTAGTCTTTTCCATGCTAAAAATCCGTTTTACAATGTGGCGTCTAGGAGATTTTCTGTTGAATAGGTTAGATAGAGTTGTTAACTTCATTTACTGCATCCCGCAGAATATGATGCATTGCGCGCTTACAATAATCATGACGTTTCATCTCTATGTGTGCATGTGCTAATTTTCTAATAATTACCACGAGATCACAAATCTATAAGACTAATGCGGTAAAAAGTAAAATTAATTATTCCAATAGATCGCCGAGGCAAAATTATAAGACACTAGCTTAGAAAATTATAAATCGTGATTTTAAAGTAAGAGAATCATTCCGGTTTGTGACGACACAATTATTGCGTTTACGCTGGCTTATCTATTAGGCGCAATTGCAACTGAGACAGCAGCTGCATTTTTCGCCGCGAGGAACGAAGCAACTGTCTCAGTTGACCTTGACTATGATAAATGCGCGGATGCGATCGAAACGTAGCTGTTATAAGGCAGGCGGTATGTTGCTCTAAATCCTGAATTCGCTTGTCCGGTAAACCATATATTGTCCTAGAGTTGACCGTCTGACTGGACTAGCCCAGTCACGTGATACGTGCGTCATAGCAGAGAGCCGTGACGCATGGTACACTGGCAGCTTTGAATTTACGAAGCTTTACGTGCAGTGCGGGAGCAGGGCGTTTTAGCGCCCGGGGCCAGCAGCTCATTGAGCACCCGCTTTGTATAGCAGATTGCAACCCTCCCCTTCCCTCCCCCACGCCTCTACCGACATCTACCCAAAAATGAACCCGTCACGATGCCAGCACACTGAAAACACTGAAAAACACACGAATCTGACAGGGGTGAGACAAAAGTATTTACATCTATAGTCACTTTATAATAGAGGTACCCTCTGACTGACAAGAAAACTAAGAAGAACATGAATTTGGAACAATTATTTAATTTTCGACCTGGAATTCCGGGCTTGTTAACACATTAAAAAAGGCCACAAGTTTACCTGAAAGACAAAAAGCCAGGAGACAAGGCTATTCTATAAAATTTATTGAAAAACTTCAGCAAGATAGTACTTTTACTGACCACAAAAAAAACTTGTCAACGCTTACATTTGGGGCATAAGGGTATAAGCCCCATAAGCTTTAAACAGGACGAAAAGCCAAATGGGTTCGACAAAGGTTAAAGAAACACAAGATGCAAACCTATTTACGTTGCCTTTTGGACTTAATATCACACTGCCAGAGCGGGGAATTGAACCCACCCACATTGAAACCAAACGCCGAAGTTCTACCGCTGAGCCATACTGACATAGTATGGCTAAGAGGAAAGATTTCGGCCTTTGGTTTCAAAGGTCGTCGGTTCAATTCTCCGCTCTGGCAGTCTGACTTAAATCCAAAAGGCAACATAAATAGGTTTGCATCTGTATATAAGCTGATCCGTTTTCAGAAATTCTGACTGCCGAAAGCTGAAAGCATTCTTGAGTTCAAAAATGTATTTCTCCTCCAGTTTAGTCAGTCGTTTACGTGCCCCCCCCCCCCCCTTGACCGGACCTAAAAAATGTACAACGATAGGCCCAGAAAAATTTGTGACCCTCCACCAAATATTCTCCACGCTGCTTCGCCCCCCAATGGCGATAAAAAATGGCCAGGGTCCCTTTTAAGTGAGGGATTGGAGAGAAGAAAAAAAGAGGGGAGGTGTGTGGCGGTGTGATCGGAAATGAGAGATCGGATTGGGGGTGAGTTGGGGTTTCAAGATTCGAACGCAATGCGTTAGGTCTAAAATAAAGTCATTTAATAATAATAAAATAATAATAAAAACTTCGTTTGCACAAGCAAAACAGGTCAAGCAAGGGTCGCTAGTACCACTTACACCTTTCCTAAAGAACAGTAAAATAACCTATCCAGTCTAGGATGGGTTTAGTCGTTGGTAGTGTTTAATAACAAAGGCTAGCCTGACTTACATGCGTGAATTGGACGACTTAAGCCAAGTGAGAATTAATTTAGCATTAGATAAATGAGGCCTGACTTAGGTTGGCAAGTTGTAATGTTGTTGACATGAAAGTCATAGGAAAGTAAACTGTGCAAGACTTTCCTAAATCTGGCCATTTAAACGTTAGGATTGAAAGTTGGGCCTAGTTGTTATTAGGGGCAACGGGGCATTAGGGTCGATTTAGGGTTAAGTTGGCCAGAAGTGAGAGTGGTTGTGTGGAACAGGGGGGAGAGGGCTGCTTGGGCCTAAAGAACGACTACCAAAATTATGGTTCTTCTTTGCTTGGGTCTGTGTTCCCGACGGAATGATCATTCAATGGGGAACCTTGGCTGAAGTCGGTTAGCATTGCGCGCTAATACAGAAATGTTACATTTGATACATGATGTTCGCAGTCTGATACTAACTCGTTGTAAATTCGATTGAATGCTGAGCAGTTGCCCAAACAATGGTACAATGTCTTTCAGCTTGGTTACAGGTTGCTTGGATGTTGGATGTTGGTTGTATGTTGGATGTTAGGGTAAGCTAGCATTAAGTAGACCGAGTGCAAGACGTTGGGGTCAGTACAAACTCGAGTAATAAAGTTCCAGTTCCAGTTGCTTGTTGCAATTGAAAGTTTTGTTGAGTCATCAGGCTAAAGACTCAGTATTGTTGAGGTTCTCTTGAGACGGAAGTGGGTAGATGAAACATAAGCAGATTGTTGATGCTGCACTGCATAAGCCTAAACATCAGTCATGACTCATGAGTGCTGACACCAAAGTCACTGCAGTCCCTGGATGATACGACGGCTGTTTTTTTTATTTTTTTTATTTATATTCCTACTATAGTTTCATTTCTTTTCATAATAATGATTGTTTTTTCTTTTTCTTTTCATAATTCAACAGGCTGGATATGGCATCTTCACTCAGACAGCAGGTGGAATCCACACACGCCTTCACAGCAGAGCTTTCATTGTTGGTGATGGGACAAAGAGAATACTATACATTGTTATTGAGACCGGTGCGATGACTGAAGCTATTCATACCTCGGTATGTATTGTAGAGTATTATTGCTCATACTTTTACAGCACGAAATCGTTTAAGCAAGTTTTAGTACGAGATGCAAAGTCCATCCAAAACCACATTGGGCAATGACAAATATTAAAATTATGAATGGAAAATTTATACACATAAAATACTTCCAGACAAAAAAGGTAGAGGTGACGATTGGATCGTGGAATTCTTTGTATTTATAGGGTTATGACTAGTACTTATACTTACTGGTAGAAGAGAAGCCGCCAAGTTTTGAAACGAATAATACTTTGGACGTTAAATGAAGGTTCAAGTTTTATTTAACGTTTAAAGTACTATTCGTTGCGATTAACTTGGCTAATAGGATTGACCTTGGCGGCCTTTCCCTGGTTGAATGATATCACTACTTTCAAAGGTCGACCCTTTTTGGAAACTTGGCGGCTTCTCTTATACCAGTTTGGGTGGGTATCTCAACTTTCAGAGGCCTGTGATTACAAATAATCCAACGAAGAAGGCATAATTTTCACATTTGCCATTGCCCAATTAGCTGTTACATCATCCAAATTGACACGGTTTAGTATCTCGTATGCCCATGTTTCACGTGCTCAAGTTTGTTCAATCCCATTTTTGAGTGCACTGCCTAACAAACGCCGATTTTCGTTCGCTTCGCTCACTCAATCAGCTAGAATGAAGCTGGAATTGCTCACTCAATCACAATTAATCTCATTCTACTCGCCCGATCGTCTACTTGGTAGCATTACACTAGCATACGTCTAGCGTTACCATCAAATTCGGCACATTACCAGTTTTAGTTTTTCAAAGGGTTTCACTTTCAAAGGGTTTAACGAGCGTTTACCACTCTTGGTTATCTGCCCAAAGCCCTAAATCCCTATTTGATATGATTTGATATGAATTCAATAATTGCAAGTAAATTTATTTTGTTGAAATTCGAGTGAATTGTTGCGGTACATAAATACTGAAACGGTGCGTGTATAACACTTAAATATAATTAACTGAACAAAAAACGGCTTCGCCGTTTAGAAAAAAAAAACATTAGAGCTCGTATCCCCATACTCACAGCCGTGAAGGTACACGAATAAAAACGGATTAAAGTTCACTCGAACGCAACGAACTATAATTTGAACTCTGTGTCAGTAAGTGAATGCAGTTTGTATTTGAAATGTTTAATGTTTGTGTGCGTGTGTATGCTTAATTTGTGTATCATACAGGTTTTTTTTTTTATATTTGTCTGTGTTTGTTGTTTTATATTTTAAATGTGTTTCGTGTGCGTGACTATCTTTGTATTTTGTGTGGGTATTTTTTTGAAATATCCAACCGTTTTGTTTGATTGATTAGTGATGTACATGTTTGTTTACGTGTGCATGGAGGCTGGCATGTCACAATCCTTGTTCCCTGGAATTGAAGTTCAAATTATAGTTCGTTGCGTTCGAGTGAACTCTAATCCGTTTTTATTCGTGTACCTTCACGGCTGTGAGTATGGGGATACGAGTTCTAATGTTGTTTTTTTTCTAAACGGCGAAGCCGTTTTTTGTTCAGTTAATTTGTTGGCTTTTTTCGCATCCTTTTTATTGAAAGTGGTACGATTTGGTCTATGTTGTGTATGGTATGTCCACTGCCCACCCAATTTTGTTTGCGAAAAAACGGAACATTAGAAATGCGTATTTCTGTTCAGGTTCTGCCCAAGCTGTGGTCCAAGTTCATTATTTGATGGCAACACACTAGCGTGTGTCTAGATTTAGCATGTATCAGCTCGATGGATAGCGGATTCTGTATTGTTGCAGGCAGATGCAGTATCATGCAAACAATCGCAGAAATAATTCAACTGGCTTCCCGAAGCCCGCATTGAAGAAGAAACTAAGGCATTCAGTCATGTCGGCCGCCCAATTTTGAGTAGGCCTCAAAATTAAAGACTTCACGCCCTATGTTTTAAAACTGAAAGATTTAAGAGAAAATCATGACCATTTCATTTTGGCTCTCGGCAACGAGTTAAAACGGTAATAAAGAACATACCACGACAATGTTACTTTCCCCGCGCCCGAGCATCGTTGTATTTTGTTCGAGTGAGCTATAATCCGATCTGCTGTTGCACCATTGTTACATGTTGTAGCATTGTAACATTTTGATATTGTTAGCCGCTCCTCCGCCTCCGGTCCAGTTCTTGAAAATTCTCGTGCGCAAACGAACTCTAATAAGCACTGCCTGTCGGCCGTGCTAATAGACTGTTGGATAAAATACAATGGTTACAACAATAATTTTGCATTTACGCGCCACTTCAGGGCCACGTGCTTCTAGCTCCAACCCCCATTTTACAGAAAGGTACTCCCTCGTGCTACTCTTTACCTGTGTGCCAAAATATAGATATGCAAACTTTTCCTAACGAGCTGTAGTCGTGTTTTTATACCCTATGAGAATTAACAAGGGTGCCCTGACTTTAGCTAGCAGTAGCTATAGCTAGCTAGCCAGTAACACAAATCAAACATTATTGAGGCCATATTTTCTCCTCAAAGGCCACCTTCCGAAACTTTAATGTTGTGGTATTCTTCGTTACTGGACCCAAGACACCTGATTCCAACGATTTCCAAAGATTTCTACCGCATGGGGAATTTGCACCAGTATGCTGAAATCATGTATAAGCTCGTTACACCTAACAGACAGGTCTGCTAGTGAGTTGCCATCTGACAACAATTACTCTAACAATTACGCTCTAACAATTAAGCTCCAACAACAATAAATCATGTACTTGGCGGCGACACACTAGCGTAAGTCTAGATCTACACCAAAATAAAAATTGTTAAGAATTCCCGCCAAGTTTTTCGGCCGTGTTTAGTCGTGATATCAAACGCCAAGCTCTTTCCGATTAAACAAGTTTCAGCCTTTTCTGTCGCATTGTTATTTATCGTCATAGGCCTGAAAACAGCCAACCTACCTTAGCTCTAAAGACAGAAAGTGTCTAGTGGTCGCCATGCTAATACATATTTTATCTGGACAAGTGTAATCGTTTATCATCTTGGCGGGCGACACACTAGCGTATGTCTTGATAACTGTTTGTCGTAAAAAAAAAATGCTAACAATTTTTATTCTAAACAGGTGCTAAACAAACTGAAGGCATTGTATGGCGATGTGTACAATGTCAACAATGTGGCCATCAGTTCTACGCACACGCATTCAGGACCAGGCGGGTTTGAGCAATATTTATTGTACAACTTACCCGCCAAGGGATTCGTACAGCAAAGCTTGGACGCCATTGTGAACGGTGTTGTAAAGGTGAGTGAATGAACATATTTGTCAGTCTTTATATACAGCTTTCATGCGATCAGACTGTGCTTGAGTAATGCACATAGATTGCGCGGCCATATAAATTTTTATTTATTGACCTCAAGGTATGTCTTCACTAAATATAACTCTTTTTAAATATCCTCCTTACAAAAGTTTCTAAACAAACTCAACCTCTGTCTTGAATTTTTTGCGGCCCCCCCCCCACCTCACCTCCCCCTCTATTTATCGTTGGTATGTGGAACGCGCGAATATCCTAAAGAGGGTGTGTGGCGTGTCGGGACGAAATATTCCCCAGTCTGCTTGTTTGTTTATACAGGGTGGTCCACAAATCACTGACGACCCAACATTTTCGAAGTCCAACTTTTCTAGTTAGTACCCCTCAGAAACAGGAGAGGACAGAAATCAAATCTTATGAAACAGGAAGATTTCTGTCCTCTCCTGTTTCTGAGGGGTACTAACTAGAAAAGTTGGACTTCGAAATATGTTGGGTCGTCAGTTTTTTGTGGACCACCCTGTACAAACAAGCAGACAGAAGCTGGTAAGTACAATAAAAAATTCGAAACCTTGCCCCCCCCCCCCCCACCCGTTTCGTCGGGGGGCGGTGCCATCAGGTTGTATTCTGGGATAAGAAAATGGAAGATCACCCCGTAAGGTCTGCTGTCACAACCCTTTTTCGGTGGTTTCGTTGACGCAAATACGACTGGATGTAGTTTAGTATTTGGTTCGTGTTTGATGAAAGGCAGTGCAACAGCTGCCAACTTTCTCATGCTGTTGTGTGATAAAATTCAAAAAATGGCCACCGCAGAAAAAAAAATGCCTGTACAGGTATTTGTTGTGCGTCCAATTTCAAATGGTTTACAAGCGAAATCTACTCGTGCGCATGCCCTACGCGCGTAAACTCAAATTAGCCCCTTCACAGGATACAAACTGTGACTCCCAGCCACTAGAACCAAAAATTCAAAATGGACACCCCCAGGTATTCGCTATACGCGTCTAATTTCAAACGGTTTGCAACGAAATCGACCAGTGCGCATGCCCTACACGTCATAAAGTCAAATTGCACGACATAAAACTCCAGCAACTACAGCTAAAAATTCAATATGGTAGCCTTTTTGGACACTGAAAATGTCCTAAGCGTGCTTGCTACGCGTGTAAATTCAAATGTTTTGCAACTAAATCCGAGCTGTGAACATGTTGCAAACCTGTTGCAATGGTCAACCGGTGTCTTACTTCTGGTAATTGGTCTACCAAGGTTTGGGCTTTCAAAGTGTTTGTGCGGCCACTTTTAGAATATGCAACACCAGTCTGGTCTCCTCACTTACTAGGTGATATCGACCGCCTTGAGGCTGTCCAACGCAGATTTACGAAGGGACATCCGGGATTCCGTGACCTTTGCTACTCTGAACGCCTTAATAAGGCTGGTCTGGAGCTACTTGAGTTACGCAGAATCAAATTTGATTTAATCTTAACCTACAAGATCCTACACGATCTCACATCTGTCAGCCTCCCCTTTTTTGATTTTGCGCCTTGTATTGGTCGAACGAGGGGTCATAGCTGGAGACTTGCAATGTCAGCTTCGTCTACAAATTCTTTTTTTTTTCGGTGCGAGTCATTCATGTTTGGAACGCTCTTAGCGAGCTTACCGTAAACCAAAACACAGTGCAGGGATTTCGTCGCCACCTCAACATGGAAAATCTTCTTCATCCATTCTTTAAGCGTTCTTGGCCCGAGAGTACTTAATTTTTCCCCATTACTCCTCATTTCATGGTATGGTGTTAGTGGCTCACCGCCCTTCCATGACCCTCCCACTCCTAGGGGTGGCAAAGATTATTATTATTATTATTATGTATTCACAAAGTCGAGTTAGTATGGTTACTGGGCTCAAAAGCTGGCGCAGTTAAGTGCTACAGTCAAAAACGTCAAATGGCAGCCTCCACAAACTGAAAATTTTCCCAGAATACCTGCTAGTTGTGCAACTTGAATAATTAAAGACGGGAAAGCCAAAGGCTCACAAAAAATAACTAAATACAGCTGCAAACCTATTTACGTTGCCTTTTGGACTTATATGAGCGGGGAATCGAACCCAGGACCTTTGGGACCAAAGGCCAAGGTCCTACCGCTAAGCCAGACTGATACAGCCTGCGGTAGTCAGGCTTAGCGGTAGGACCTTGGCCTTTGGTCCCAAAGGTCCTGGGTTCGATTCCCCGCTCAGGCAGTATGACATATAAGTCCAAAAGGCAACGTAAATAGGTTTGCATCTGTATTAAGTTAGCAACTTGAATAATCGCAGAGGAGGCTGATTTAGTTAGAACTATTAAAAGGTCATTCCTCCCATCGCCATTTTTCTCGATCCACCACATCAAGTACGGCCCCATAGGTGTATTTTCTTACCGATAGTCAATACCTTGCTAAAAATGCGTTTTAAAATGTGGCGTCTAGGAGATTTTCTGTTGAATATTGGAAACTATATTTACTGCATACTGCAATTATATGATCCTTTGCGTGCTTACAATAATCATCTGTGTGTGATCATGTACTAATTTTTAATCGTTTTTTAATAGTTACTATGACATAAAAAATCTAAAGACTACTGCTGTAAAAAATTAAAATTAATTATGCCTCTAGAGCAGCGTCATGTGACGTCATCTTGGTTACAAGAGAGATAGCTGCAAGGGGCACTAGATTGAAATGGAGGGTTAAACAACGGCACTTCTAGTCAAGGCATTGCTTTGAGAGCGGGATTCATAGGCTTAAAAAAACGTTGTTTGCTCCAATCCCTTAACGTTGCTAAGTTGTAATCGGAAAAGAAAAGATTTCACTTGCTTAAAAATGTCAGCAACTGTTAACTGTTCGGCCTAAGAAATCCGTTCTAACAGCATTGGCTTCAGTAAGACGCCTTTCTTTTCCCCCTCCAGTGACCCTTGCAGCTATCCCATTTATTGGCTCCAGCATAGTTATATACAATAATACGACGTTGTGTCACTGCCCTATTGATCGCTAAAGAAAAATTATAAGACACTACCCTAAAAAATTATAAAGTTTGATGTTAAAATACGAAAATCATTCCGGTTTGTGACGTCAGTCTTTAACTTGATGCTGTTTCGTATACTTTTCCCAAAGCCAACTGAGATAGTAACTGCGTTCCTCGCTGCTACTGTCTCAGTTGACCTTTTATATTCCTACGCCGAGTCCCGTGAAACGGTGAGGTAGTAACATGCGCAGATGGAAATCTGTGCGTGGTTGTTATAAGGCAGGCTAGATGTGCCTTTAATCCATTACTGTGCCACGAATCGGAAACGTCAGGGACGTAATGGCTTTAACTTTAAAAATATCCGACTTACAATCCTCACTGCTTTTAAACAATAATATTGTTACCAACCCGAAAGGACCCCATAAGATTAAAATATAGCCCTGAATAGTACATTGGGGAACTTGCAGTAACTCTTAAAATATTATTGTGTGTAACTCTATGGTGGAGCCAGTAACTGGGTTAGCTGCAAGGAGCACTGGAGGGAGAAAGGAAAATCGTCTTATTGAAGACAATGGTATTAGACTGGATTTCTTAAGCCTATAACGCGCGATTTTTGTTGTTGGAGAAAACAAGGTTCTTTTAAGCCTGAGAAATCCGCTTTCAAAGCACTGTCTTGACTAGAAGTGCCGTTTTTTCCGTTACATTTTAATCTAGTTCACCTTGTAGCTATTACCTCCAAATGGTGTCTCGTAGCCAATATGACGTCACTTGACGCTGCTCTATAATACAACAGTCCAAAGGCAAAACGAGAGTTAAAGAGTCCAACGAACTACTTTAATCCTTGCTTGTACACGTTTATTACGTAGCGGATGTTCCTATATGTAAACTTACTTTTTTCACCTTTCGTTCAAAACATATCCGTTCAACGGAAGTGACATCCCTTGAGCGCGACTGAAGGATTGTGGGATCGAACAAAGCGCAGCAGCTCGCAAAGGTGGATGATTTTTATGGAATTGCGAGGATGCGCGAGGCAGTTTATGCCTGATTCTGGATGGATTATACCGACTGACTCTGGATGGAGCCATCCATCGCCTCGAAAGGTGACGTTGTTTCCCTCATCAGCCACTTTTGGAACGTTCTGTTGAGGTTCCTGCGCATTGAAGGTACTGAACTGTCTTCAGAAGCATGTGTATATGGTTCGGACACGTGTAGGTCGCTTTGGAAGAACCTCATTGCTTCTGTTTGAGTGACGATCAAATATCTAAAGTTGGACTTTGTAGTATGGGTACCAAATTTGTCTGAAATAATTTATCTTCCTCAAAGTTAATTGTTCATTTTTACGAACAGACTCGGTATCGACGATGTTCAAATTACTGCTCCCATAGTCAGACATCTTGTCATCACTGGACACGCCTCCCACCTCTGTAGTTTTGAAGCTTGGTTTCTACTATGCATCAAGCTTCTACATGCATGATACTAGCTGGTCGACGCCACAAATCCTTATCATCGAAGGCCGCTATAGGACAGTGACATGACGTAGTATTATTGTATATAACTCTATGGTGGAGGTAGTATCTGGGTTAGCTGCAAGGGGCATTGAAGGGCGTCTTACTCAAGACAATGCTGTTAAGAGTGGATTTCTTAGGCCTACAACGCGCGATTTTTGTCGATTTGTTGGCAGTTGCCGACATTTTTAAGCAAGTGGAATCTTTATTTTCCGATTGCAACCTCGCAGCGTATGGTACTGGAGAAGACAACGGTTTTTTAAGCCTAAAAAACCCGCTCTAAAAGCACTGCATTGACTAGAAGTGCCGTTGTTTAACCCACCATTTCAATCTAGTGCACCTTGCAGGTATCTCTCTTGTAGCCAATATGACGTCACTTGCCGCTGCTTACCTTACTTACTTGACGCATGCGCAGACTTCGGCTAATACACAATAAAAAAATCAATGGCGGTATTTGGCTCCAATTTCGTCAGTGGTCAATCAGATGGTTGATTCACGTTGTTCGTAGCACAATAGAACCGGCTTTGGTTCTAAGTGTTTTAACTTTTTTTTTTTTTTTTATATATATAACTACGTATATGTTCTTAAATCACGTAACACTTTTTTTCCAGAAAGTTAGACGATTTCCCCAGCCTCTCCCTTAGTAATGCCAGTGAAACACCATGATGTAACATCTGAAACTACTTAACACATTGCCTCCCCCTCCCCACCTCCCCCACCAATTGTATTCACTTTTTTTTATGAATCCGTTTTTATAAGCTGTACGTAGTACCTAGGGGTGGAATGACCAATGATTTTGAAAAAAAAAAAATTCAACTTGAAAAAGGAAATTAGAAAACTAATTTAGCTGAAAGAACGTAGTGAAAAAAAATTTAGCGAAAAAAATTTGCTAAAACACTTTATCATACTCCCCCCCCCCCTCCCCCTCAGCATAACAGATGGTAAAGCATTTGCTTAACTCTCCCGCCCTTCCTCAGTGTTTTGCTATTACTGAGTAATATCACCACAGTGGCGTAACTACAATGAGGCAAAGGAGATAATCGCCTCCGGGCCCTAACAAAAAAAGCTGAGGGAGAGACGAAATTAGGTTGAAATTAGGTTTGGGAATTTAGGATCAGAACTTAAGGGTTAAGTTAGGTTTGGGGTAAGGATTAGGATTGGAAAGAGGCCTACCAGCATAAGGATCCCCTAGACTTGGGGGACCTCATAGCAGGGAAGAGGCCAGGAGGCTGGCCCGAAGGCTAACTGATTTTTGTATGATCGAACCGCTGCTTTTATGCGATTTGGTTACCCCTGGCAACCGCGAAATAGCTAGGGTATCATGGGTAAAGAAGTTTCTCGAAGGTTCTAGATGCAGGAACCGGAAAGGAAATTACAAGGCATGCGCCCTTCAAAGGAAGATTAAACCAGACTTTTAAGATTGGCCATTGGCCCCAGTAACGTAAGTCCACAAGATTTGCAACAGGCCCATCGACATTGGCGGAGCCCCTTCAATGGCCTCAATTTAAATTTCTTAAAGTTATTGCTATTAACTTTCAAAAGTTCAATTGTTTTATTTATTTTCTCTGAGGAGGGAAGGGGGAGGGGGTGGCCTCCACTGGGCTCGCACATTATGCTGCTAAAACTCTATTCTTTAATAAAGGAGGGCCTCCACTGGGCTGTCGCATTGTGTGGAAAAAAACTGCATTTTTTATTTCTTTGATGGGTGGGTACCCCCACTAGGCTCTCGTCTTGTGGGGGCAGAAACTACATTTTTTAAAGGGAGGGGCGGCCTCCAATGGGGTTTTCTTTATGTGTCAAAGCTGCATTTTTTTTAGTGACAGGGGCCCTCCACTATCCTCCTGCCTCCATGCCCCTATTTTGAAGTTACGCCTCTGTCTCATGACCTAAAATATGCTAACGGAACGTATTTAATCGGCCTGTGCGTGTAACGATGTTTATTATTTGTTGCTTTATATGCAAATGCAATAACGGCGAAAAAAAGTTTGACTGGCGACACATTATTCACTTGTATGTTTAGTTAAAAATGGGCCTATTTTAGAAAGCATTATCCGGGATGTATCACTGATTTTCGTATTTTAACATCTAAATTTATAATTTTTTAGGTTAGCATATTATAATTTTTCTTCAGCGATCTATTGGCATAAATAATGTCAATTTTTATCGCATTAGTCTTTTAGATTTTTAATCTCATTGTAATTATCTCATAGCAAACGATTAAAATTATGTGCACACACAGTTGAAACTTCAAGGTTTTTGTAGGCGCGCAAAGGATCATATACGTGTAGGCTACAGTAAATATAGTTCCACAATATTCAACAGAAAATATCGTAGACGCCTCATTTTAAAACGGATTTTTAGCAAGGGATTGACTAACGGTAAGTAAATAGACTTTTGGGGCCGTACTTGATGTGGAGGATCGAGAAAAATGGCTCAGGGAGGAATGCCCTTTTAATCGCAGGATGCAGTAAATATAGCTCCCAATATTCAACAGAAAATCTCATAGACGCCAGATTCTAAAACGGATTTTTAGCAAGGGATTGTGGATGTGGAGGATCGAGAAAAATGGCGTTGGGAGGAATGTCCTTTTAAGCCCTTAATGTGCCAGATCTCGCAATTTAATCGTTATGCTTACTCTCTGTTTAAAAATTGACAGGCCTCTGAGTAAAATATGAATTTTCCCCCATACAGCATTTAATTCTTAATTAATTCTTTGATTTTCAACCAGTACGGTACTGGCTGAATCCAGGCAAGTCTGTCTCTAACTAATACCGGAAAAGCAGCAAGTCAACCTGAGCGAGGAACGTAGCTTCAATCCCAGTTTGCCTTGTCTCTACTTAACATAGGGTGCGTTCAGAAATTAACCTGGTTGGATCAAGCAAAAGTAAGGTGCTGTTTCTAAACTAGAGGGATGTCTGAGGGAAGTGAGGAAAACTGTTTCTGAACTCGAGGCGACTGATCCAAACTCCTCCCACTTTACGTAGGCGTGACGTCATGGAGCTGAGATGTTGCTGAGGCAAGTGAGGCAGGTTTTTTCTCACTCACTTACTGATCCAACATGGCTGCCATCTACCAGTAGTAGATGAGATGATCGTGTTTCTAAACTGTAGGGAGTGAGATATGGAAAATGTCTAAATTTAGAAACAAAATCCAATTAAACAGAGATTAATAAGCAATTGTATTATGTTCTTAATAACATTTCTCTCGCTGAAAGTAGATGTAGCAGCGATTATTACTAATTTTTCTAATGTTGAGAACGACAAGTAAGACAATGGTGTTCCTAAACTGATCGGTTTTGGTGACGTTAAGAGCGTGGCTTAGAGGAAGCCATCTCACTCTTCCCTCTAGTTTAGAAACACTCCCCATCTCTCGTTGCTTCTACACGTCACGAATTAGTAGCATTTTTAACCCAAAATCTTCAATAGAACGATTCGTCATCGTAGCGACGCGCATTCATGTGATAGCAATAAACTACAAGACGCATTTATTTTGAAGAGCAAGCAGTTTATTTACGTATACTTGCTCTTAAGATACGTTGAAGATTTAATAACTAAATCCTGAAGTTTATTTATAAAATTATGACACGAAATCTTCTTCAACCCTGCACCGAACGCAATCTAAACTCGTCCACCTGACACAGAGAATTAATGAAAATAAAAGCAACGGCTTCCCTCGTTTTTATGTCGTTGACAGTCGATTCGTTTGGAGTGCTAGCCCCGTGTCCCCCAGTTACCCTCAGGAACTCAGCTCGGTGACCAAGGTTTGTTCTTTTTTTTTAAGTTTACTGCCTTAAGCGCAATTTGAATGCCATATATACAGGCAGTCATGTAAGATATAGCTTGATCTGGGGTTGTGACGCGAAATCTCGCACGACCGACGCAAACCTTGCTGTTTCTAAACTAGAGGGATACCTGAGGAAGTGAGGAAAACTTTCTTAACTCGAGGCGACTGATCCAAACTCCTCCCACTTTACGTAAGCGTGACGTCATGGAGCTGAGATGTTGCTGAGGAAAGTGAGGCAAGTTGTTTCTCGCTCACTTACTGATCCAACATGGCTGCCATCACGCTTTAGTAGCTGAGATGGTCGTGTTTCTAAACTGTAGGAAGTGAGATATGGAAAATGTCTAAATTTAGAAACAAAATCCAATTAAACAGAGATTAATAAGCATTTGTATTATGTTGTTACTAATATTTCTCTCGCTGAAAATAGATGTGGCAGCGATTATTGCTAATTTTTCTAATGTTGAGAACGAAAAGCGAGGCAGTGGTGTTTCTAAACTGATCGGTTTTGGTGACGTTGAGGGGCGTGGCTTAGAGGAATCCATCTCACTCTTCCCTCTAGTTTAGAAACACGCCCCATGCAACAGCATGTTTCTTCGCAACCTGAGTGCCTTAGGTCAATTATTTTCAAAGGCATGCACTCCAGGGGGTTATACGGGAGATTCCTCTCGTCCCAAAGCTCTGTTTTCATGGAATACGAATCTTCCCGTCCCTCTCACATACAAGTCGTCTGCTCCAACTTCCGATAAACGTATTAATGTTGTTGTTTTCGTTTTTCTGTATGTTTATTCTTAGAGCGTAGTTCAAGCGCACAAAAACATGATGAAAGGAACTATTTTGATGAACAGCGGAGATGTAGCTAACGCAAACATCAACCGTAGTCCCTATTCCTATGACTTCAATCCTGCCAGCGAGAGGGCGATGTATCCTGCAAACACTGACAAAGAAATGGTGTTGCTGAAATTTATCGCCCAAAACGGTACTGCCATAGGTAAGGATTGCAGAACGGTGCCCAGAGGGCACCGTTCTGGAAAGCTTAGCTTTGGCGTTTCCTTTTTTGGGCGGGGGGGAAGAAGGGGGAAGGAATTATTGATGCATCGGGTTGGGGTAAAATTTCTTCTTTCAAACTCTTTTTTCTTAGTTTTCTGGCTTTAAATGCAGCAAATCACCCCCTTAGGCGGCCCGCGCACTCAGCGACTTGACCGCGCGGCCAGGTCGTTGCAGCCAATGAGAATGCTTACCGTTTATGTAAAACCAGGCACTAATCATTTTCATTGGCTGCAGCAATCTGGCCGCGCGGGCGACCTTAGGTTCGTAAAAATTCAAATATTCTCCAGCTTCCTCCTCACCCCCTGACCCCCCCCCCCCTACCACCCATGTAGGAAAAAACACAACCAAAAACAAAGTTTAAACAAAAAAAAGAGGCGGGGGGCGGAGATTTTTTTTTAATTGGTGGACATCCTCATAGCCATGGGAGGGGGGGGGGAGAGAATGGACACCACTGGAATTGCTATGGAAAAAAAAAGTTCTCGTCTAGGTAAAGCAGGAGCGTGAAGTCCTTGAAGTGCTTCAATTTGTTAAGAAAAACTCAAGGCCTTAAGTTACTTGAAACTGTTAGCGAAGTCCTTGAAAGCCTTGAATTAATTTTGTTTGGTGATAATTAAAAAAAATTAGTATAAAGTACTAATATTAGTACTAGCTTTGAGTAGAATAAAAGCAAATTAAATATGCAATTTGTTTCAAATAACCTGCATGATTGGTTCATAAAATGTTGTTAAGCTTTTCTTTAAAACTTTCTTTGTTTTCGTCAGTTGTTTTTACCAGGCTATTCAAACGACCCTGGGGGGGGGGGAGGTTCCGGATAAAATAATTTAGTAAAAATGACTTTATATGGCTTTATACCGTTATATGGCTTTTTCCTGCTTACCCTACCTAGTGAAGTTCAGGTCAACACAAGTAAACTACACTACATTATAACAGCGACAACAACGTGAAAAACATTCTAGGAAAACCATTTAACCCCCCCCTTCCCCCCGTACTTGTTTTTTCGTGCCACAAAATAATATTAACATTTTAGCGTTTAGCGAGATGAGGTTGATTCTTCACTGGAAAAACTAGACCCTATTTGAAGATGAGTAAGTCTGTTGATAAATAAAGGTCATTAAACGTTTTATTTTGTTTTGGAAAAAGTCCTTGATAGTGCTTAAATTGTTTTTGTATGTTCTTATGCGAACCCAGTACAAGAGTGTTGCGTACAAGCAATGTTTGGATAATTTAAGGAAATTACAGGACTAAAAGAGCTGCTATACTATAAGCATGCAAGGGAGAAAAACTGCTAGTTCAGCTATAAGCAGGGAGGGGAGAAAACTGTTAGTTCAGCTATAAGCAGGCAAGGGAGAGAACTGTTAGTTCAGCTATAAGCAGGCAAGGGAGATAACTGTTAGTTCACCTATAAGCAGGCAAGGGAGAGAACTACTAGTCCAGCTGTAAGCAGGCAAGGCAGAGAACTGTTAGTTCAGCTCCAAGCAGGCAAGGGAGAGAACTGCTATTTCAGCTTTCAAACGGGCAAGGGAGAGAACTGCTAGTTCAACTCTAAGAAGGCAAATGAGAACACTGCTAGTTCGGCTCTAAGTAGGCAGAGGAGAGAACCGCTAGTTCAACTCTAAGCAGGCAAGGGAGATAACTGCTTGTTCAGCTCTAAGCAGGCAAGGGAGTGAACTGCTAGTTCAGCTCTAAGCAGGTAAGGGAGAGAACTGCTAGTGCAACTCTAAGCAGGCAAGGGAGAGAACTGCTAGTTTAGCTATAAGCTGGCAAGGGAGAGAACTGCTAGTGCGACTATAAGAAGGCAAGGGAGAGAACTGGTAGTTCAACTAAAGCAGGCAAGGGAGAGAACTACTAGTTCAACTATAGGCAGGCAAGGGAGAACTGCTAGTTCAGCTATAAGCGGACTATGGAGAGAACTG
>JAHWFP010111331.1:0-14054 GCA_023313725.1 Lithobius niger
ACTACTGTTTTATTTTAAACGCTTTTGTAGGTTCATGTTTTTTTTTTTAATATGTTTGTAAAGTGTTTTAAACTGAACGGCAGTGTTTATTTTAATGTGTTCCACGTCCTCAACACCAGGCCAATAAGCACTAAGGATTAGAAAGGTTTCTAAGCCCATGCTATGTAAAACGTGCTTATGTGTTTTTCAGCTAAAAGCATGTTCTAGATGTTTGCAAAACATACACTTGTTTCTATAGCGCAATTATTCTGTAGACTGCATTATTTACCTGGTGACCTGATAGTCAAAATTTTTCTCAGCAAATTTGTCAACGCGAATGTGTACTATAAAGGAGAAAAGTTCATTAAAAAAGCATAGTGGCGTGCCGTAAATAATTCAACAGGGAAAATTAACGTAGAAATAATGTAACCATCCCTATGCACTTACGTTTCATCAGAATAAGTGCCGAGTACCCGTAAAGGCTAACCAGCCGTCCAGCAGAGAGGCTACGCATGACAACTGACATACCGCATTTATTGATACATCCACTTTGTCATTTGAAGAGCCAGTTGACGGGTGGTAATCGATGTAGACGGTAAGTCAGTTATCTGGTGAAGAGTAAATTATACCTTATCCGTATAATTCAATATCAATGAGACTTTCACCCAAGAAGAGTAGGCTATATAATTTTTTTCTTTTGGCTTACCGTATTTAAATAGTGTTTGATGCATGCAGACTGTGGGCCAATCAATTTTTAATTTTAATTTAATGTCCTCAATCTGCATTCTTGCAGGTGTATTTGGAGTAGATTTGAAAGCCAAAATAACTTCCTATACCCAATTTTTTGGGGTGAAACATGTTTAGTCAAAACGTTTGTAACCTTCAACTATTGCTCGAAGAGATAAACTTATCGTTTGCTGTCACCATCAAACGGCTAAAACTTGGAGAGCATAAACCAGGAACGCATAAAGACTTCAGTTACGAGGAATATGGAGTGAAGGACAATATTAAGGATGTGACGTTGGGTTTGATAGGACAACTTATTCTCGGATTGTAGGCTACTACAAAAAAGGCATCCGTCTTAAGAGACATGTTAAATGCTGGGTTTTCACATCAAGACAGATCAGTCGGCATATGAATTGATGTTTAACTGGACTCTGTTGCTGGTTCGATTCTCAGCACTGGTGTAATGTTTTTAACAATGATTGAAAAATCAGCGCTGACAACAAAATTACTTACATGCGAAAATCCACCTACAGTTACGAGGTTCTCTTTATTAGAAACCCCCATGGTAAACACGCGTGGCCAGCGACTACCTAGTCGCAACCGTACTTTTGTACACTTTTGCTACTTTCGGGCCACTTCCGTTTCATACTTTCGTTTTAAACAAAAATTCATTTCACCTAATTTTTGGACGCTGAATCTAATGACCGTTTTCCAACCGTTTGTCTCTATCTGATACCGTTCCATAAACGATGGGCTCACTTGTCGGTCACTTCCTGCTACTGGTGTGCTACTTCCGTTTCATAGCCTACTTCTGATTTTATTTTGTTCGTTTTAACTAATTTTTGGACGCTGAATCTAACGGTGAAAACCGTTTGTCTCTATCCGGTACCGTTACGTAGTTTTAATAAAATGCGGCGAACAGACGAACAAACTCGTTGCTAGTCTTCCCAGCTTCGCAGTATAAAAGACTAAAAAAAAGACTAAAAAAAAAGACTAAAAAAAAGACTAAAAAAAAGACTAAAAAAAAACTAACGGCGATAGAATCCCCAACATTTTAAATAAGATGCTACAACTTTAAAAAGCTGCAACCACACAAACGAGAGTTAATTATTTTTTTTCACGCAGATTTACTCAAACTCATTTTACTTACCAAACAGAATAATAGCATACATTAAAAAAAAAATAATAAGTGTATGCAACACAAATAATGTGTTTGCATTCCCGGGTGATCACACACAATGTGCAAGCTCCAATACGTCGCCTAAATAGGCTACAAGTAAACAGGCAGATGCTGAAAAAACATATTCCACTTTATCGAAAAATACTTTTGTGGGATAGTACCTCTGGACTATCGTCCGCCACGTTTTTATGGCGTACAACAATAAATTAACAGATAACTTAGTAAATTAGTAAATATTAGTAAATTATCTTAGAATGTGAAACGGTGTTACGAGACTGATCCTGCTACTACTTATCAATCAAATGACTGATAACGACGAGAACGATCAGGGATGCAGTTCTCATATTTTCATGACAAAGTCGTCATGAAAATTTGTTGGGAAGGGGGAGGGGGTAGCAGCCATTCTTGCAGCGGTAATTAGATATATAAATAAATAGGCGACATTGGTTCATCATAACTACGTTACAAACAGGACAATGAATATAATTTTTGGAATATAAAATTCATTCAAAATAGCCTAGGCCTACAGAGCAGGATCAATTCGCTTCGGATTAGTCGTTTGGATAGCTGCAAGGGGCACTGCAAGTAAAAGAAACAAGGTTAGGTTATATTAATCACCTTATCTTGTTTCGTGTGGTATGCACACGTAAGTGAAGCCACCCAGACATCGGCCGAGCAGCATCTGCAAAATGTCCAAACCCTTTCACTATGAAATATAGGCTATGTTAAGTTGTAATTCAGCAAAGAAAAAGATTTCACTTACCGAAAATTGCGCAGCAGTTGCCAACAAGCCCCCATAAAATCGCTCATTTTTAGGCCTAAAAAATATGCTCTCACAGCACTGGCTTGACTAAGCACGTCAGTTGTGTTTTTACCTCCTGCACTCCTTACAACTAGCTAAACTATTGCCTCCAGATACGAGCTCCGTAGCGAATATGGCATTATTGCTACTACTTTCTGTAAAATCTGCAATTTGATATTCGGAAGGAGACATTTTGAACTACATTTCAAATGCATCTATTGTTAACACATTTTATAATTTCTTATTAAGAAGTTCGTACTTTCGAATGAAACTATAATTTTATAACGAGTAATGTCGAGTCAGCCTGTGAAAGTGAAACTAACTGGTCTAAAATTTAATAAGGCTCCGGTAATTTTTTTTTTTGGGGGGGGGGGGCATGTTTTTTTTCTAGATCCTCTCGAGGGGAGGGTTTATATTTTTTTTTTGCTCCCTTTAGGAGGAGGGTCAGAAAAATATACTAACTGACCAAACTGGAGGAAGAAGTTATTTTTGGACCTCAAAAATGACTGACACTTTCAGTAATCAAAATTTCTATAAAAAACTCCTCCGCTTCTGGGCGAGCCCCCCAAAAAGACCCCATGACGTCAATGTTTATAAGGTTTAGAAGCTCTCAGTATCACTGCTGTCTAACACAGCATTTTTTTTAAAGTAAACTTCTTAGAAAACCCTTGCATCCGTTTTCTTTGGATCGTGCTTCTGTCTTTCAGGTGCTGACTACGTTAGCAAACAGTGCGTTCATCATTATATTGCTGTTCACAACCTCGTCCCTTCGTCAAAAACGAGGCACGTTTTCCTTACAACTAGTGGTAATTTGTCGGCGCAGAATGCTAGCCTATTTTTTTAGTTTGGCTACGTTTATCATCTGCAGACAGTCTCAATAGGCATACTAAAAGCGTACTTTTTTTGGTTGGCCGGGGGGTCACATTATTTTTGGTGGTCAAGATTTTTTTTCAAGGTTTAAAAGGCGGGGGAGGTTCATCGAAAATGTGGTGGTCACATTTTCATTTTCTCCTCCCCCTCCCCCCTCCCCTAGCCATAAATAATGACTGGTCTCTGGACACGAATCTGCCCTTTTCTCACTTTTTGTGAATTTTCAAGTGAAAATGTTATATAGCCCAAAACAAATAAAGTTTCCTACAAGTGTTCAAAAGTCACTACACTGACGTTTTCAAAGTGAATGAGCATAAATTGGTTTTAAGAATACGGTGTTTTTTGTGCTTTTTTTTTGGGGGGGGGGGAGTATTGGGGGAAGGGGAAAGATTTTTTCCGGGGGGAATAATTCGTCAGGTTGGCTCTGGGTGGGGGGATCTGCTCCGCTACGCACGTTCATGAAAACCTTTAAAAATGTTAGTAAGAAGGCGTTTAAGTATTACGTCGTCAAGAACTTGACAATTTCCAACCTTCTCCCCCCTCCCTGCCACCCTTGTCATCAATCGTTGTCAGTTTTACTCCCCCCCCCCCAGTATTTCGTCATTTTTAAATCCCCCCCCCCCCCCCAATTCGAGGGGGTGTTTTGCTATGTACATCCACAGTTTTTCTGAGGACTTTTTTTGCGGATATCTACGTTTTTACTGAGGTATAGCGGTGATTATACGTCATCAACCGGCCAAACTTTTACGCCCCCTAATGCGTGATGAGAGAGGAAAGGAGCTCATCATGTCTGTCTGAGTGTCTGTATACACGTTAACTTGCGAACGAATCAGCGATTCATTTAAAATTTTCCACACGAATTTTACGATTTTATTTGTAAAGTTCGTAAATGAATAAAATTAAGTAAAGGATTCTGAGATATTTGACTCACTCAAGTGAGAAATTAATCAGGTGTAAAATAATCGGGGATTATTAATTAGTTATGGTATTATTAATGTGCTACAATCAGAAGAACTGATATGTAAGACGACTCCTAACAGCAAGCTTGTTTTTGTGTGTTTTTTTTTTTCAGTTAACGGTATGACTTCTTATTTTTCAACCAACGTGATGAGTCTTCATGACTTTTTCTTATTTAATATAAAAAAAAAACTAGAGCCTTAAAAGTTAAATAGTGAGACTTAATTAATTTCAGAGTACAACGTAAAATTAGCTTATTAAAAATTAAAAGTTAATTAAAAGTTTTTCTTTAGTAGCCTATACTGTTCATAATTACGGCTTCATTTCATTTCGATTAATAAACAACGATATGCACGAAGTACATAAAACAAATTATTTAAATCAACCGCCAATGAAATCATCAAAAAAGATTTCAACTTCATACACGTGTAGTCTACAAGTGTTGCAAGTAGTCTTTATTATGAGTCGCTTGCACAAAAAAAGATTCATATATACGACCGACGCTATATAGAGATAGGCCTACAACAAAAACATTAACCACTTTTTCTGTAAAGCACATGAAACGTCAGTTAAAATACTACACGTACACTCTAAAGACACTGTGTGCTACAGAAAGTAGTACACTAACTGACAGCATAGAATTTGTGTGGAAGCTGAACTGGTGCAGTGATATGTATCATCAGCAGGGCCCCCACAATGAGGGGGGGGGGGGTCAGGTGGACCCACTGTACCCAGGCCCGGTCACTCAAGCGGCCCGCACGGCCTAGATTTTTTTTCCGCAATTGTGAGTTTTGATGACTATGAGCAAGAATTTACAGAGTTTTGTTGCTATGAGTAATGTACTCGATTTGTGCGCGTTGTGAATTTTTTTTTATACTCCCAACAAACAACGCCAATCCTACGGCAACGAGCAGGAGCACTGTAGTGCAAGCCTTTCAGCTTGTTAGGCAGGGAAGCCTTGAAATGTAAGCATCTCGGATTAATGAATGAACCAACCCGTTAAACACAATTATTGTTCTCGACGAATAATATACCTTTTTACGATTTCAATCGGAGGAGGGGGGCCCGCTTTTGTAGTTAGTCCCAGGCCCCTAACTTTGATGTGGGGGCCTGATCATCAGTGTGCTTAGTCTTCGAGTTTATAGATTAATTACAAATGGCGGTGATGGTGTGATAATTAATAACTTGGTAGGCTGTTAAGATTTAAGAATCCTATTTTTATAAATTACATTTTCAAGAGAATTGTAACCGCAGTCTTAATACCCAGAAATCTCGACGTGTTCTGATCTTGACAATTGCATAAATTTAAATTATGCAGCTACATAATGCGTAATGAGTAACGTCTGTAGTCGGCACTACTTCTGTAGGCTATTAGGGAGGGAATAAAAGTAACGAAGGTGAATAACTGCACTTCCCATACCATACACGTCGATTAGGCCTACAATGCATGTCTCCTTAGGCCCAGCCATACGTTTGTATAGAAGAATAGAGTCCGTACCTATTAAATACAGATCGCCTGATGTCTGTAAATCATTAACACCAGTATAATGGCGTATATCATTCGTTTTATTACTAAACCGCGTACAGCCCAAATGGCATCGCTGCTACGACTCGAGAAATAGGCCTAACAGCATGCAGCCGATCGCAGATCACATGGGTTAGGCCTAACGAGGGCTCTCTCTCTCTCATCACTATGGCTAGTTGGCCGCGTTAAAAATGACAATGACCGGCCTGTGTTGAAGGTCGATATTAAACTAGGGTAGCTGTGAGTCGGATGTTTTGAATGTGAATACTCTTGGGTATAGGAATACTCAACGGACGATCAGCTGCGTGCTATAATGCTATTAGGCCTATTTCTGTATTATAGGCTTACGTAAAACAGTGCTCATTGCTCACATGAAAGGCATGTGAAACGTGGCAATAAAGCCATTCCAACAAATTTCTTAAATTCTTGCGTATTGGTTAACGGGGTTTTTCGCGTTTTATAAAACTTGGACCCATTATTTTCGTGCAATATTTTTTATATGTTTTATTTAATTTATTCAGCTAGAATATTGTGAGCTTACTATAGGAAAACATTTTGTGCATTGTAGGAGATATAGTTGTAATACAGTGTAGCAAACAAGAATTATATTAATCTAGCAGCCTATACATTTCGTGGTTGCAAATGCCAGAACAAATTATCACGACTTCTTGTTAGTTTCTAAAATTAAAGTGATCTACAATAAAAAATAAAAAAAAAGTGCTATCTTTAAAACATCGCTGACTGAATGTTCCAAAAAAAAAAAATGATAAAGTGTATTAGGTAAGAGTCAATAAAATAATAGAAAACATTTATTTACACCAAAAAATAACAACTTCTAAGAGAAAATTCGTAAATAGAATATATACGTAAAAAAATGTATAGGTTTGAAATACAGAATTGTTTCAGAAAACTTCATACTGTTTAAAATCAACAGCATAACATTATAAAATTAGGAATTTTACAAAGTTTGTAACATTTAAAAGTAAAAATAAAATATGTACATAAATGTTTCATAATAAAGTTAATAAGATTAGAATAGCAAAAGTAGCGATGATGCAATAACAGTTCAAAGCACTAAGAATTAATTTTATTTTAAGAATTCTATATTTATTTATTGTTAAAACAGTCTCATCTGTCTTTGAAATTTTATCGTAGGTATTTTGTAAACTGAATTCCGAAAACCCCTATTAATTTTTTCATGAAGGTTATTTTTTTTGTAAAGTTATTTTTTTTTATTAAAAAATGCAGTTTATGATCTAAAAATGCAAAGAAATGATTTAAAGTTATAATATCTTTATTTTTAGAGTATCCTAAATATCATTAGTAGATTGGGTTAATAGTAATTTAATTAATAATAATAGGCCTAATGCTTTATTGTACATGTTGTTCAGTAAAGGCAAGAAGTATTTCTTATGTAGCCTAAGACTTGTGTGTGCAAGCAAAATGCATAATATAAATACAAAAATACGATTACAAATTATTATTATAAAATACAATTATGTTATGTTGAAAAATTTCATGGTACTTTTCTAGAAGTTTCTAGAATATTAATATTCTAGTTAATATTAATCCATTTTTATTATGTGTTTACAGCAGAAGCACAAGTCTTATTACAATATGTATTACTTATTGTTAGTGTAGCCTTCAAGTAGCTTTCATTCTTCACTTAGTGTGACCCATTTTCTGATTTTTTGTTTGCATTATTTCATTACAATTTATTGTATTTCGTTAAGGGACACTCCTCCCAGCGCCATTTATCTCGATCCTCCACATCAAGTACGGCCCCAAAGTTTTATTTTCTTAACTTAGTCAGTCCCTAGCTAAAAATTCGTTTTAAAATGTGGCGTCTAGGAGATTTTCTGTTGAATATTGGTAATATTTACTGCGTCCCGCACGTATATGACCCTTTGCGTGCCTACAATAACCATGACGTTTCATGTTTCCGGTTGTGACGACACAGATTTTGCGTCAATGCTGTCACGTGACCCACAATTCGTCTGCTACGCCAGACGTCGTTCACGTGATCACGAGAAGACGAGGGCGGAAGTAACGTTGTAGTAGTAATTCGTCGAAACTCGCGACCGCAGCGCACTGAAACACGACTGCGCGGCTGTTATAAGGCAGGCCGGATGTTGCTTTAAGTTTGTTTGTAGTGTATTGTGTGGGAATCTGAATAGGCATCTGAATGTTTTGCTATTAGTCATTACTCACCGTTCTGTAAAACTCAGTGTATACACGTAGCGCAATAATGTTTCTCTAACAATACCCACAATACCACCGTGCTAGGATTATCTTTACTACGTGTTGTGTCGGTTATGCTTGATGACGTAGTTCTTGCCTTGCCTCAATCTTGTCTCCTAGAAGTAGCGCAATACGAAAAGATGGCTAGGAACTCGCTCGGACTTATCATGTTCTGAGAGCCGGCGAGATGAATCCCCCATGCGTAATCAGTATTCTTAATAGGTGTGTAGCCTAAAGGTAATTTACGAATCAATGTGACCTGATTTCTTTTACTGTCAAGGGGAAGATCTTAGAGGCAACTAAACTATGTATGCGAAATAAGGAAGGCCATTCTAAAGATGGCGGCCTAGTTACTACTGTCTCCGATGCCTATATGTTTACGTCACGATAGTTGCCCATGTATACGTCACCTTGTTCCTTTTCTTCCCGAGAAATAAAACCCGCCATCGTTTGCCGTACAAAACTCCGAGGCTTTGGACAATTCTTTTCCGCCTAAACACAATCCAACGATCCGCCGTTCCTCTGACGTGGGGCATATGTACACCTTATATCACCGTCGGGACAGTTTGGGCGAGGGACGTGCACACAGGGGGGGGGGGGGGCGCCCGATCTAGCCCCCTGCCCTCATGGCAAAAGTGCCCCTTTTTATGAAAAAAAGTGCCCTTTTTCATTGGAGCGATGGTGTAAAAGAGCTAAAACACGCAAAAAAATAGGACAATAACGGCTAAGAAAATTACGTAAAGAGGAGCAGAAATGTTTAAAGGGGTAAAGGGGTTTAAGGGGGTAAAAAAGAGAATTACGACACCCCCCCCCCAAAAAAAAAAATAGGTCCCCAGAAAAAAGTTTGCCCCTTTTCTCTCGGGGGTCTGTGCACGTCCCTGGTTTGGGCAAGAGTTTACTTTCCTCCTTCTCAGACAGTATTCCCGTGCCCCACATATTAAAATGATATGGTATTTGGAAATGTATGCCTCTTTTGAGTTTCGCCATATCGGTTTAATTATAATAATAATAAATTTATAATCATTATAAGAGTATAGGTGCCGTAAGGTATTACTTACATACCTCCCAGGTAAGAAGGATACGCAATGTTTGCAAAAAAGAAGCAATTGTCATAAAAATTAGGTTTTAAGGCCTCAGACAAATGGCCTAATTATCCATTTATTATTATTTTTATTTAGCCATTATTATTTAGCAATAATAATAATAATAATTCTTTAAACCGCATTAATGCTAAAACCTAATAGAGACTCAATAGGATGGAAAGCCAAATGGGCTCGATTATTGATAAATATCCAAACAGACGAGTTTTGTTTAGTCGTGAACTGGGTTGAAATTATTTGTTAAACTCGTAACAAAAAAAAGATGCAAATGTTTAGCCTTACAATTAAGGTGAACACGTAAGGGCAAAAACTAATGTACAAATTTACTCAACAGGTTTTAAGACGCCAACCAGGAAAAGAAGGAACCCAATGAATAGGTAAGAACAATATATTTTAAGCATAATTTTAAAACATGAACCACAATATTAAGATGGAAGCCGAGTACACGTAAAAACAGTAAAAATACACGTAAAAACAGCACTGAAAAGTTTGGGCACTGAAATTAACAGTCGGCCACATGAATTGCGAACTGTCACTACAGTGTGTGTTAGTTAAGAGTGTGTACTGCCACTGTGTACTACTTGTACACAATTCATGTGGAGGCTGACCTGGTAAACATGAGTGTTGTTAGTGCTCAGCTTCTTCGGAGTTTTTTAAAATAAACGTTCTAGACACTCAGAATTTTTAGACGTTTTTAGCTGAAAGACACACAAAAGCGTTTTACAAATACTCATGGGTTTTTGTAGTGTTGCAAACGTGAATTATGTTTAAAATAGAACTATATAAAATGTGTTTCGGCTCGAATTGTTTATAAAGTTGCAACATTAAAACACGTGTCGCAACGGTTGCGACAAGTGTTAACATAAACATTTTCGTTAAACGCAAGTTTCCAAACTTAGGCGTTGACGTATTTTCAACATTTTCCTTTCAACATTAGGTTGTTTTTTTAAACACATATCACGTCCGCAACACTACATAAACGCTAATGCTGAGACTACATTTTAGAGACTACAACATACTTTTGTATGTTTTTCAGCCAAAACTTGTAAAAACGGTTTCTAGATTCGACTTAGTTCAGAACACTTGTTTTTTTTTTTGTTTTTTTTTTTACAAAGGGAGATAATGCAAGTTATAACGATTTGGGTAAAAGCCAAGTGATAAAAAAAATTATTTCCAATACTTTGACGTTCTTCAAGATGTAAAGATGTTTAGGGGCCGTACACTTAAAAAAGATTGTACCCTAAAACTACTCAATGGAGACTTGGAGAACAGCTACGAAAATACATCTTTTGATTCAACCGTCTTCAATGTAGTAAAATCTGTAGGAGTCGCTCCTTAAAATATCTTGGGTGGAGGCTATAGCAGAAACGAAGGAACTCGTACATTGGGGCATCGGGGGGTTCTGCCTCCATCATTCCTTAATCCCCATTTTTGGATATCTTTTCGGTATATACAATTATGGAGAAAACTATAAAGGCAAAAGCCATTTCTGAAGAGGCTAGTCGAGGATTGCAGTACTGCTGTGCTTGCTGACTAGAGGGAGTGGTCATCGCTATACTTTTTCTTTTAATCTCTGCATGCAAAAGTAGGAAAAATAGTGCCTCTCTTTGTATATATATACATTATCCACTCAAAATGTTTGTTTTTACCCATTTTCCCGATGTTTCCCATCCCCACCACCCCGTCCCCGATCCGTGAAAGTTTGTGGACAACTATGAACGCTGCTTCAAGGTGTATAGACGTTTAGGTGTTGTTTCCCTGAAACTTCCATAGCCTGAAAAAATAAATCTGTACGCTCTAATATTCTTGAAGGTTTGAAGACGATTAGGGGGTTGTTTCCCTAAAATCTGCATATTGAGGCTGTTATAAAGGCTCTGAAAAAATGAATTTGTCTGCTTTAATATTCTTTAGGGGGTTGTTTCCCTAAAATATAGAGGCTGTGAGAAAGACTAAAAAAAAAAAAGAATGTATCTGCTCAATATTCTTGAAGGTTAAGACGTTTAGGGGGTTGTATCCTTCAAGGTGTAAAGTCGGTTACTCAGTTACGGTCTGTACCCTGACTTCTCGTGAAGACGGTTTAACGGGTTGTCTTCACCACTCCCCTCAGTTGAAACTGAGCGAAGGTGTAAGAAAAAAAAGCGTTCCTGACGGTCTGAAGACGTTTAAGAGGTTCTCTTCTCACTGGTGGCTGGGAGAACGATTGTAAAAAATGCATCAGTTTGCTTCATTATAATCTGAATGATGAGGACGTTTGGGATTGACGCCCTAAAATCTCTCTAGAATTTTTTTGTTAGAAAGGCTGCGAAACAAATGCATCTATTTGTTTCAATGTGCATTATTAATGGTGAAGACGTTTAGGGAAACATTATTGTCTCTTTTAATATTGGGTCCCTGAAATCTTTTCACTGTAGGCTGGGAGAAAGTCTACGAAATATATACATCTGTTTGTATCAATATTCTTGAAGGTGAAGGCGTTTATTGTGTGCACAGCGTATGAGTGCTGCAGGTATTCTATGAGCGGCTACGTCTTCCCCGGCTTTAATCGACGGCCGCCATTGTTTTTGTGACCATCTAGGATATCAACAAGGCATTCTGCTACCGAAAACATACAAACGATTGTTTGTGTTCGTTCAGGGGAGAACTCAAGATAGGCCGCGGACACTTTAGGGTGTTAGTCTCCCTTTACGCAATAAGTCGCCTGACATCCCTGAACGTGAAGAGATTTTAGGGAGTCATTTCCCTAAATTATTCTCAATGGAGGCTGGAAAAAAGGCTATACAAAATAAACGTATCTGTTTTAATATGAAGAAATTTAGTGGTTTGTCTACCTAAAATCTTCTCCGTGGAGGTTGGAAGAAAGGCAACGAAGTAAAGTTTATAAACCAGGACGGAAAGCTAAATGGGCTCGATTAGTGTTAAATAAATACAAATGCAAACATATTTACTGTTAGTAAGCATGGAAGCACTTCGGCCCTCGGTCTCGAAGGAAATCAGTTCAGGTACTACTTAGGAAGTCTAACTTTTATGTCCAAAAGACAATAAAAATATGTTTGCATCTGGATATATTTCAAACATGCATCTGTTTGCTACAATATTCTTGAATTTTAAGTCGTTTAGAGGGGCGTTTTCTTAAAAGTCTTCTCAGTGGAAGCAGGCAGAAAGGCTACGAACAAAAGCATCTGTTTGCATCAATATTCTTGAAAACGTTAAGATGTTTCTCGGGCTGTTTCTCTAAAATATCCTCAATGTAGGTTGTGAGTAAGGCAATGAAGAAATGAATATGTTTACTTCAAAGTTCGTAAAAGGTTTGAAAATGCTCAACGGGTGTATTCCTAAAATTTCCTCATTGTAGGCAGGGAAAAAAGACACAAATATGAATGTCTGCTTTAATAGTCTTGATGGTGTAAAGACGTTCAGGGTGATGTTTCCCTAAAATCTCCTAATAGGAAGCGAGAAAAAGGATATAAAAATGAATCCGTTTGCTTTAATATCTTGAAAACGTGAAAACGGTTAGGGGATTATTTTACTAAAATATCCACTTTAGAGGCTGTGAGAAAGGCTACGAAAAAATGGGTGTGTCTGCTTCAATATTCGTGAAGTCAAGACGTTTAGGGGTTGTTTCTCTAAAATGTCCTCGTTGGAGGCTGGGAGAAGTGCTGTGAAAAGAATGCGGCTCTTTCAATATTCTTGAATGTGTGAAGAGATTTAGTGGATAGTTTCCCGAAAAATCTCCATGTGAGAGGCTGTGAGAAAGGATGAATGTTCGAAGGTATGAAGAAGACATTTAGGTTGTTGTTTCCCTAAAATCTGCACATTAGTTTGCTTCAATATTCTTACAGAGTGTGTCGCCCTAAACTCTTCTCACTGGAGGCTGGCAGAACGGCTATAAAAAAAACGAATCTGTTTACTTCAATATTCTTATGGGGTCTGCCTCCCTAAACTCTCCTCATTGGAGGCTGGCAGAACAGCTATGAAAAAACGAATCTTTTACTTGAATAGGCTTATGTTGTTTGCCTCCCTAAACTCGCCTCACTGGAGGCAGGCAGAACCGTATGAAAAAACGAATCTGTTTACTTCAATATTTTTGCAGGTGTGAAGATGTTTAAGGGGTTGTCTCCCTAAATGGAGGAACTAAGAAAGACTAATAAAAATATGCTTCTGCCTGCTTCAATATTCTTGAAGACATTTTGAAGACATTTTGTTGTTGTTGTCTCCCTAACAAGTCGCTAAATGAATTCATTTTCAAGGATATTGAAGTATTTTTTTGCAGCCATGTTCATTGCCTCGATTGGGAAGATTTTGTACAAGTCACTAAACGTTTTCATTTCCAAGGCTACTAAAGCAAACAGACGTATTTTTCCCATAATCTTTCATACTGCATCCACTGAGAAGATTTTTAGGATGACAGCTCGTGGGGCTGGAAGAAATGGTATAAAAAACGCGTCTGTTTGCTTCAAATCCTTCAAAATTAAGACGTTTAGGGAGCTGTCATCCTAAAAATCTTCTCATTGGATGCAGTATGAAAGATTATGGGAAAAATACGTCCTTTTGCTTTAGTAGCCTTGGAAATGAAAACGTTTAGTGACTTGTACAAAATCTTCCCAATCGAGGCAATGAACATGGCTGCAAAAAATACTTCAATATCCTTGAAAATGAATTCGTTTAGCGACTTGT
>JAHWFP010111336.1:0-14133 GCA_023313725.1 Lithobius niger
CTTCATTGTTTGAGCTGAATGCTGTATCAAGGGAAGCTTCATTGTTTAAATGTAAATTGGTAATTATTTGAAAACATGTTTCGATTATTTTGATTCTGTGCAATTACTACAACGACAGCTTTTTTCTTACTTGTTTGCAGTTGTAGTGCTGAGGTGTCCATATTCCAATGGGTTATATTGTGCACACCCATTTTAAACAATCATAGGACAAGATATGTTGAGCCATTTCTTATACCAGTTTATAAACTGGCGGCATTAGAAGCTTTGTACATATAGTGTAAAACGTGTGTAGTGTGGAGCTGTTTTTTTTGTTTTGTTTTGCATAAAGTCATCTTAGGAATACACGGAGATGTTTCAAAGATAGACGTTCACCCGTATTAAGACACGATGCATATTCTAAACGGTCTATGTACACACAACAAGTATAAGGCCGAGAATAAATTTAAAAACAGATCTTGTATTTTATTTTCTAGGCTATGAAAGACAAGGTCCTTGAAGCTCTGGATGAGCTCTGGAAAGGAGCCAATGAAGATGTAAGTAATTACTTTGGCATCTTTTAACCAAAACTATGTTGTCACAAACTTAACAATTAACATTACATTAATTGTTGTTACCTAGAATGGGTAAAACCTGAAGTATAGTCGTGATCAACGAAGAGCATCGAAGTTTTTAGGGTTTTTTTTTCAAATTTTGGTTGTTAAATTAGCACTAGGATATCTAATTTATAGGGAAGGTTGGATTGGATGGAATAGCATTTTCTTGGTGTAATTAATGACTTCATTAATCGTTTTCAGGATGAGGCAAAACCATTGTTTGAGTGATACGCATGCACATGTTATGCCCTTTATGTATACATGGCCTGAATACAACTGAAAAGAGTCCTACATGCCGAAACTGGGTTTTCCATCGCGGGTCTAATACATTTAGATCTGCTATTGGTGTGCATCGTTGACATATTTCTATTTAAATATTTTGATTTGTTTGACTGAGGCCTGTTGTTAGTAGATAGTGGGCATTGCACATTTCATGTTTCTTGTCTCGGATGAGGCAATAAGAGTTTTAAAAAATTTATTTGCGGGCGCCCCCCCCCCCTAAAGAAAAACCGAAAACCTAGGCTGAGCATTTTCTTTAAATGTCCCCACCCTGAAGGAACTACGCACTAGTTTAGAAATGGTAAGTCGCACTCATGCAGTGTCATATAGATGGCGTGCAGTAAGGAATAAAAGTGTATCAACCAAGTATTATTATGATTTGGAAATAAATTTCCCAAATTCTTGGTTAATGACTGGTGCGAATTACATATAATATAAAACACTTGCTACTGTGGTCTAATACTGTTTAACTATTTTTTTTTTGTTTTAAATAACTCTCCTCCTTGTAATAAATGTTTTTTCTCTGTGTGCAGTGCAAAACGTTCTTCAAAAATATGAAACCAAAACTACAAGAGGTAAGGAACATTTTTTTTTGTGTATAAATTACTGCGATTTTCAGTGTGATTGCATGCTGTGTTGAAGAGTGTAACTAAGACAGTATACGCAGTTATATTTGTCTTGGCTTTAACTTTTACGGGAAGTTTAAACTGCTTTGTAATATAGGAATACTAGACTATAAATTAGAGAAAATAGCAAAATAAGAGACGGTTGGGGAATAGTCAATAAAGTGCAAACTGCAAATATCAAATATCAAAACTCGACGTTTCGACCTCAAATCAGGGTCATTCTCAAGACTAATGTTTAAAAGTTTAAAACATTTCTTGTTTACAAGGCTACAAGTAAAAAGGTGTAGAGCCTAACTTGCCCATCGCAACGAAACGAAACTAAGCAGTTTACTCCGTAAATGAAAAGAAGAAATAAATTTTAAAAAGCAAGGAATAACAGCTCTACGACATGAACTAATGGCAAGCGTGGGTCGAAATGGCACTCTAGTGGAGGTCTTGAAATTTACGTGGTTTTGCTAAGTGTTTCCTGATGTCGAAAGTCAGTCATATGGTATTTTTTTAATACTCCATGTCCTCTTTAAATTTGTTATTATTAGGCAGTCCGTGACTGGATTTGAGGGGAAGGGGTATTAACGGAAATGCAAAGAGCTTATAAATTAGTACAGGTTTACCAGTTTAAAACTTGGACAAGAGTATTGGCGCCGGAAATGTTAGGTCCATGTCCTGCACTAATGAAGGATTGTCTTAAGGAGTTTGTCTGATCGTTAAATTTGAAGTTAGATTTATGGGAT
Organism: Lithobius niger; assembly: GCA_023313725.1. NCBI lineage: Eukaryota > Metazoa > Arthropoda > Chilopoda > Lithobiomorpha > Lithobiidae > Lithobius > Lithobius niger. Next base: position 2,230 of record JAHWFP010111336.1, read on the forward strand.
GTGTCGCATTGGATGAGTTACTGTTTATTCTGTCCATGTAGATTTTTTTTTTAAATTTACTAATCTATTTATGACTGAATTAATAAATATTGTACGAATTTTGTACGTAAAGAAATTCACATCCACATAAAAATTCAACGATACATACACACCAGAATATTTCATCGTTTTTCCGGTAATATCACAATCGTTTGAAAATGAGCATTTCACGTAGGAAAGCTCTATTTTCCCTTGTTTAGTTAGTTTTTTTGCAACGCTAGTCTATCCTTCATTTTCTTAACAAAACAAAACGAAAGCCAATTTCTGTGCTTTCCATGTAACTAATTTACTACGTATTTCTATTTACAGATTTGCCCTGAAGACAAATTTGAATGCAATGGAGAAATATAGTAATCACTTTGTAAAGAGAATACATACCCGACTTAAGCGAATTTGACCAAGTTATATGTAACGTATTCTGTCCAATAAACATGAAATCTGCATATTTTTGTCTGTGGCTGTACCTAATTTTCTATTAATATCATATTGACTCTACACCGAATTATAACTGTATTTGTTAAGGAATTTACGCGTGATCCATAAAAAGTATTAAAGTATAATTGCCGAACTTATTCATTTGCTGCTGAGTAAAATTCACACAAATGCAGAGTCAAGTTTTTCAATTAAATCTCCAGTGTGAAATGAATCTCGAAACATTTCCAGAGAGAAAATGTAGACGCACACTTGTGCATCACCGTTTAAAGGTCGGTTGCCACCAAATTAGCATTGCAGCATCTAGGCCTATCGAGTTCTCTCTCGCAGGAAGGAAAGTAATGCACAAAGCAAAACTATTAAACGGTACAAAGAAGCCACGTGACTCCATAATTATTGAGTAAAAATTTAGTACGCCATCCTGCACCTGGAATCAAGCTATAAACCTTAACGATAATAGTGTCACTAGATGGCGCCACTGAAAAAATATAAAGAAATTTTGCTGGCGCCATCTAGTGACACTAATACAGTTTTAAAAAAAAATCACTTATTGGTACCACCTGAGGTGGCAAAGTCTAGTAATAATTTTTTTTAAATCCTGTATGTGTGAGGGACAAATTATGATACGATAACCTTTGCAGAATGGCAGCTTAGTTGAAGAAACAGCTAATTATCCGCCCTAACCCTGCGACAATTGACCAGAATACAATTTTGCGATTTTGCAATTTGGCCGATTATGAAAGAACCGTTAGTAATACACAAAAACGGTTGAGATAAAAGTTGTTTGCAATAATGTAATCTACAATTTCTTTCCCATACATGTTTTTATATCTCTTATGATTTTCGAGGAAAATGGATTTTCAGCCATTTCGGGCATTTTTTTTTTGCTAATTTAATGCTAACAGACGTGACTGGATTTGAGGGGGAGGGGTATTAACGGAAATGCAAAGAGTTTATAAATTAATACGAGTTTACCACTTTAAAACTTGGAAATGAGTATTGGTGCCGGAAATGTTAGGTCCATGCCCTGTACTAATGAAGTATTGACATAAGGAGTTTGACTGATCGTTAAATTTGAAGTTAGATTTATGGGATGCGTCGCATTGGATGTTTACTGTTTATTCTGTCCATGTAGGTTTGAATACTTTCAACTGCTGCTGCATCGTTTCTAATTCAGGTGGATGACTCCAATTAGACTGATTCGAAAGGTGGGAGTTTCTTCTTTGCAACAAGGGTCGTTGAAAGGGAGTACGACCGTTACAAACCGAGCTACGCCCGTTTTACCAGGGGCTGGTATTACAGTCACCGTTGGATTTTTCGCTCATTTTCAACTTTCGACTGCTATTCTTATGACATAATCTAATCTAAGTAGATGACTGAAATTAGATTCATTCGAAAGGTGGGAGTGTCTTCTTCGCAACAAGGGTCATTGAAAAGGTCTACGACTGTTAGGAACCGAGCTACGCCCGTTTTACTAGGGGCTGGTATTACAGTCACCGTTGAATTTTTCGCTCATTTTCAACTTTCAACTTCTATTGTTCCGTGTCTAATTTAGACAGATGAATTCAATTAGAATCATTCGAAAGGTGGGAGTGTTTTCTTTGCAAGAAGGGTCGTTAAAAGGGTCTACGACTTTTAGGAACCGGGCTATGCCCGTTTTACTAGGGGCTGGTATTACAGTCATCGTTGGTTTTTTCGCTCATTTTCAAATTTCAACTCCTATTGTGACATGTATAATCTAGATCGATGACTGCAATTAGATTCATTCGAAAGGTGGTAGTGTCCTCTTTACAACAAGGTTTGTTGAAAGAGTCCACGTATGTTAGGAACCGAGCTACGCCCGTTTTACTAGGGGCTGGTATCATAGTCACCCTTGGACTTTTCACTCATTTGGAACTTTCAACTGGTGCTGTTACGTTTCTAATTTAGGTAGCTGACTCCAATCAGATTCATTAGAAAGGGGGTAATGTCTACTTTTCAACAAGGGTAGTTGAAAGCATCTACCTAAATTAGATACGTCACAATTGAAGTTGAAAGTAAAAAATGAGCGAAAAATCCAACGGCAACTGTAATATCAGCCCCTAATTAAACGGGTGTAACTCGGTTCCTAACAGACGTAGACTCTTTCAACGACCCTTGTTGCAAAGAACACACTCTCACCATTCGAATGAGTCTGGTTGGAGCCATCCATCTGAATTAGAAATGATGCAGCAGCAGTTGAAAGTTGTAAGTTGACAAATTGAGACGTCTGTTGGCATTAAATTAGCCGAAAATGGCCTAAAATCAATTTTTCTCGAATATAAGAGATATTAAAAAAATATATTGGAAAGATATTGTAGATTACATTATTGCAAATAACTTTTATCTCACCCGTTTTTGCGTGTCACTAACGGTTCTTGCATAATCGGCCAAATGGCAAAATTAGGCACCATTTTGGCCGCCATCTTTAATGTCTAATACCATAAATGCGTATTGCCAAGGTTGCAACATGCGGAAAAGTATTCTTTGGGATGTAAACAACAACTCCCAAGTGAAAAATCAAAGTTGGCAAATTGTGCACAGTAGACCTAAATTTCCTACAACTGCTCCCTGACTATATTGCAATGTTCAGTGGAATGCGCATAATTGCAATAGGTGCAAAAACAGGTACCCTGCAAAAAAAAATGACACAGCTGCCCATTAAGAAAGGTTATCATGTATTATTTTACTTCTGTTGGTGTCACAAATGAAATGGCATTGTTGAAGTTTTGCCACCTTGGGTGGCACCGACATTTGCTCTGGCCCATGGACTATTATAGCTTGTTTCCTGTTGCACGAGGGCGTACCAAATTTTTACTCAGTTATTAAGGAGTCACGTGGCTTGTTTGTAGCATTTAAAAGTTTTGTTTGTGCATTCCTTTGCTTTCTGCAAGAGAGAACTCGATAGGCCTAAATGCTGCAATGCTAATTTGGTGGCAATCGGCCTTTAAGCTAATAACATTCAGTGGAATAATCCCATTGGAATCATCCTATCCCATAATGCTATCCCAAGCTGTCGACGCGCCATTAAGCCTCATCTCCCCCCCCCTCATCCTATCCCATAATCAAATCATTATGTGTGCAGATAAATGTGCGATGGGCAAATTCTAACAATTACCTCTAGAACCACGAACATTACACTTCTATTTTAGGCAATGAGTCTAAAACAGGGGTATATAACAAAGGCAATTTTGAACTTATAAAAATTGCTGGAGATTGTGTTGTGGAGTTGAACATTGGTGTAAACATTGACGCAAAGTCTAGTTCTGACTGCAATTCCCAATGTCCCATGTAATTACTACTCATCCTTCACAAAATCTTAAAAACTCTTCAGCAATATTTGTAGGTTGTTGCAACCTACGAAAATTGCAGAAGAGTTTTTAAGGATTTTGTGAAGGGATGGACATTAATTACATGGGACATTGGGAGTTGTAGCCAGAAGTAGACTGAAGACTACTTCTGAAACAGAAGACAGAAGTGAAAACTGCTTGTAAAACAGAAGATAGAAGTGACGAGTCGAACATCATTAGAATCCTCATTAACAATAATTTATTGATAGGAAAATTATTTCATCAGCTGAAAGGTGTAGATGTGCTTTTTCCAACAAGAATAATAAAATTACTTTACTACAATCAGACGCAGAGCCAACTCTGTTTGCATGGTGGCGTTAAAAACCTCATGATGAAATTCCCTGATTTTTCCAGGTATTCCAGACCAATACTGACATTTTTACCTGGTGTTTTTTCGGTGGAAAGTATTTATTTATTTATTTATTTAAATTAGTTGTAGCGCCTAAGGGCGTCAAACGACCTCAGTACAGGACCAGATTTTGTTCTTGCATTTCATTCAAATCGCAATAACTACATCACATCACTTTTCTGAAGTCAAAATTAAAACTGCTGGGACTGGTAAAGAGTCGAAATGCCGTAATCTGAAAAAAAAAAACTAGAAACGCACGTAACGCGTAACGACCCATATTACTTAGGACTAACGAGTATTTGCTTGATCAGAAATGAAACAAAAAAGATCACGATAGTTTGAACTGAAATAAAATGAAGGTTTTAGAAGTAAAAAGTGAAATTCACGAATTAGTTAATGTTTATAGAGGGAAAAGGTTTGAAATTTCTTGAATCTCAGTATATGTTTATCAGATTCCCTGATTTTTCCCTGACTTTTCCAGACTTGATAAATTCCCTGAATTACCCCGGTTTTCCCGGTTTGCCAGGTAGAACGCCACTCTGGTTTGTCTATGATTTTAGTGCCTTTTAGTTTGTAAGAAATAATTCTGTCTTTCTACTGTAAAGCGCTACTGGTCGTTGGTGTAATTAAACTCGAGTAAAAGGTGGAGATGTAAACATAAATAAAGCCAGAAAGTGCATACAGAAACCCACATTTACTTTACGTTCCGAGTTTGACCAAACTCAATCAAGAGCAATTTGAAATGAAAAATTTGCAAAGGACACTTGTATCTCTTGAACTCTTCGGACAACAAACAGCTTCCACCTAGAAGGAACATCGTCTATCCATTTCAAGGCTACCATAGAATCCGACCAACAGAAACGAAGTGTATTGGGTAACCTCAAAACTTGTGCCACACTTTCAGTAAGACGACTTCCAATGAGGCAGGCCATCAATTCTAATCTTGGAATACTCATGGGTTGAAGCGGGGCTAATCTAGACTTAGCTGCAACAAAACAAGTGTTGAAACTTTGTGGGTTTCCTAACGCATAACGGAAATAAACAACCGCCGCATACACGCGTGGTCCTGCGGCACAAAACGTGTGCAACTGAAAGCCTGGTAAGGTGTTCACTTGTAGCCAACGTGGAATTTCCAAACGTGCGAGTTGCTGTAAGTCTTGCTTCCACTGCAACCAAACTACTCAGAGATTCTCTGCCATTTCTTCATCCCATTTCACCTTCAGACGCCACAAATCTTGTAACAAGCATTTTAACAAGATGACAAATGGTGCAAGAAAACCTAGTGGATCAAACACTCGAGCAAGCATTTCTAACATGTGACGTTTAGTGGAAACTTCCGATTGGCTTGCTTCCAATAGAGCACTAGAGTGCAAACTTAAACTGTCGGCCGTAGTGTTCCAGGTGATACCTAAAACCTTGACCATTTCCTCTACAGGCTCTTCAGCCGATGTCCGATCATCCGCTATCCACAACTCTCGCAATTTTTCATCATTGGTAGCCCACTTCATAAATTGCATGCCTCCTTTCAACATTAACTCGTACACTTTGGTAGATTTTTCGAGCACTGCAGCTGGAGTGTCCTCTCCACTCAAATGGTCATCCACGTATGTGTGCAAATCCAAAAGTTGACCGAGTTCCCTGTTACTCGAGGGGTGTGTGCTTGCATGCAGGCAAATAGTTGCGGCAAGTAAAAACGGGCTAGCTTTCATTCCAAAGAGTACACTCGTCATGTGTAATACCCTCAAGGGTGGTTTGGTTCACTTTTTCCATGGCTCATCCGTCCATAGAAATCGAGTCGCGTCTCTACTTTTGGATTCAGTCTTACTTGCAAAAAAGCTTTGCTCAAATCTGCAGTTATGCCAATTTTTGGCCACCGGAAACGAAGAAGAAGACCAAAAATGGGCGGATTCAAACTTGGCCCTGCATGCTGACAGTCATTCAGTGAGCGTCTCTCTTCTGGCTTAGATGAAGCGTCGAAAACGATTCTGCACTTGGTAGTCTTCCTGTCTTCCTTTATGACTGCATGATGAGGCATGTAATACACAGTAGGGCTGTGCTCCTCTAACCTAACTCCTTCCGCATGTCCTTTCTCCAAATATTCAAACAAGGTACTCTTATAGCGTTCAAACATGGCAGGGTTCTGTCTCAACTTCCACTGTAACCTTCGCAAACGTTCCAAGGCTACCTCGAAATTATCTGAACGTATCTATTGTCCTGCAATGTAGTGGTTCTACGAAATGCCTCCCAAACTTCTGTTTCTTGTAGTGCCTGTTTCGACCGTTCCTCTTCTGCCATAGTTCCACTACTGTCTAGCTCCCAAAACTTGGAAATACCAACAGGCCATTCCGTTTTCTCTTTTGTGGTTGTTGCAACACACATTGACACCGTAGTTGTGTTGGGACTATACATGGGCGTGCAGCCGTGCAACATCCATCCAAAAACGCTTTTGACTGCCATGAGAGTCGTGCCTAACTTTTTCATTTGACCAGTTATCACTTTCCAGTACTGATCAGCTCTAATTAATACATCTACACTCGCCACTTGCCCTGGGCCCATCTTCTGATTCCAACTACGTGCTTGGTGATCTTGCAAAAATCTTTCAATCAATCCACTTTCCCAAAGCTTGACCCCATGACAAATTTCCGGAACCTGTAGAGCAGAAAGATTGACTTGGACTTCATTATTGCCACACAGCAAAAAGGAGATTATTTTGCTTCTCTGTTGACGTTTTCCACCTCCAAACGAATGAATTACTGTCTCCTCTTCCCCACTCACTGGCAATCTTAAATGCTCCACCAATCGTGTCGAGATGAACGAGCGCTCACTCGCTGAATCGACCAACTCCACAATTTCTTCCATTTCTCCTTCATATTGCACCCATACTCGCAAAGTCCGTAACACGGAGACGGTCTTGTCCTTGTTTCCTCTTGACAAAGACGCTGATGCCATCACGGCAGAATGCGATGTGTCTGTTGCTGACGTATCTACCTCCTGTGATGGAGCTCTCATTCGGCTAGTTGCTCTTGCTGGAACTTCTCACATATTTCTGCTGCTGGCGGCGAGGGAGACTGAGGGCGAGTTGCGTTTGTAGCAAAATACCGTGTTGTGAGTCACAGCTTGACATATCCTACAACTGATTTCCTGGTCGCATGCGCTTGCGAAATGGTTAGTCTTCTTTAAACACCGAAAACACCTACGTGACGCTGATAGGGCCATGCGGCGCTCTTGATTGGTGACAGTCTTCGGGCATGCTGCAGACGAGTGCAATCCTTCGTTGCAAAACACACAGCAAAGCCCTAACCCGACTGGCTGCTCGCGGCTGCACGGAGTCGCGGTATGGTGTAAAAAAGACTGCAATATTGGTCCTTAACGCAACACAAACCATACGATTGCAGCAATTTTGACCTTGTAGGCGCGTAGTCTCGCATTGCTTCGCACGAAATTTTCTTCTGTCTGGAGAGGCCTTAAGGCCATGCCACACCGCACCGTTTTGTCCGTCATGTCCGTCGTGCGATGCCTCAAATGTAGCCTGTGGGCACAACGCAGAGCCTCCGTTGCGTCTCCCGACTCGTTTCGAAAAAGTTCATTTTCCTCCGGTTGACGGACCGGTGGAGTTGTCCGTCAGCCAATCAAAATGCTTAGCGCCACACGTATCTTTCTCTCAGCGCTGGAGACAAAGATGGCGGCTCCACACCCGACCATCGAAAACTACCGAAAATTGAAAAGAATAATTCAAAAATTAAGTGTACATAACTAGTAGCAATACAAGCACTCTGCCCAAATTGGTTTTAGTGGCACGAATGACCCCAATTCATTGCGTACCTACAGTTATGCATTCGGACGATTACATTGCTTTTACTTGGGGGAGGTGGGAATAAAGGGGTCAGCAAGCGTTCTTGGCGGACAGGTGTGACAGTGTTCTCCGTTTTTCAGCGTTGCTTTGCCGGAGACGGAGCCAGACAACGGAGACGGTGACGTTGTGGTGTGTCGGTCCTTTAGAAGGCTGCATGCGGCCACCCTTGGTTCCTGTTGACCCTTCCGTGACAAGCAATGAGGTGGAAGGCGTGGTTGAGGCTCGAGACACTTCCCCTTTTCGACTTGCGTTTTGTGCATGAACTCCTTCCTTTAAGTGTGCGGCGCTGTACGTTAACTCCAATCCTTTCAATTCGTCTTTAACAAAGTCTACCGGCAGTTGCAAGTCATATAACTGGCATCCCTTTGTTTTGGCGGTGCCACTCTCTGACTATTGGATTTGGTAAGCAACGAAGCAGGATAGGACAAGGACCCCATTGTTGACACATCTTGCCCCAACACCTCTAAGGACCGCAAATGCTTTTGAAAGTCTTCTATAAGAAGTCGCAATTCTACGATGTTGTCCATTCTTGCTACTGGCTTGAGTGCCCACAACAAACGTACATGTTCCGCCACTAACAGCTGCTTATCTCCATATTTTTCTTCAAGTAGCTTCAATGCGTAGTCGTAATTCGCCTCCGTTAAAGATAGACCGGCAATTGTCAAACTGGCCGGCTCCTTTAGCACCCCCTTTAAATAATTAAATTTGTCTACCTTAGACAAATCTGGATTTTGGTCAATTCCTGCCGAGAACTGATCAGCAAATCTTTCCCAGTCTGCTAAGGTTCCATTGAACTTTGGAATTTGAAGCTTTGGCAGTTTGGCGGATTTCACACTTCGACTTACGGCAGGTGCTGTTGCTGTTGCTACATTCGACTTTAGGAATCGATATGCTGCTACTTTTGCATCAATAATTATGTCATTGAAAGTATCGTTGCTATAGTTACTTCTGCGGCCACATCTGCTGCTGGGCTGGCGACTTCTAATTGCTCATTAACTTGCAGTAAGGTTACTTCTTTTGCTATCAATTTAGCTAAACAGCTTTCTACTTCTCCCCTATCTTCATCCGTGATTGCTTGCCTTAATTCTTGGATCAACCTCGTAATGATTGGCCTCCTAGCCGCTCGACTATTTTTTATCTGGGCGAGTTCCATCTTTAACTGCCTATCACATACAGCTAGCTAACCAAAATCAAACCAAACTACTAGCCAAGGAAGGAAACATACAATGGTACAAAAGCCCGACTATTCGAAACCACAAGGCCACAACCAGAATCCGAGTTGCCCCTTCCCCTAATGGGGACAGCAACGGACGCCGCAAGAACGACGCTACCACTACTTAATTCTAGGGTAAGGCGAAAGGGTTCCTAATTACCAGTACACACACTACACTCCCATTTGATAAAGGCCATGAAAACGAATTCCCGGGTTTCGGCACCACTGTCCGGAAAATAGCAAAGTGGGAGACATGCCATTAGACTGAACTCAACTAAACGGTTGGGGGTTGGATGGAACTTAAAACTATGCAGCCACTAGTGGTTGCGCATCGGGGTTGCTCGAACTTCGCTAGCTAATACGGCGAAGACGCTATGGCCCCTGTCCTTAAAACGACTTAAGTTTAAGGAGGAATTAGGTTCAATTTTGGGGCCCACAGACAGTAGCTCAAGATGACAGGCTGAAAACAAAGACAATTGATCGGTGACAATTGATCCCCAAAAACAAGACACTCTTAAACTAAACCATCTTAATTTCTAAGTCCCAGAAAATTAGGCCTAGGGCCTTTAGGCTTAATCTTAACCGTAAGTCATCCCCCCTTTTTCTCAACTAGGCCTAAATTAGTCCTAACATATTCGCCAACTAAATTCCGCCGGAAGAAAGTAGTCCAAGGCAGGAGATCTTTGCTGGCCAAGTCCAGCCGTCGAAAAGGTAAACTTTATTAACAAACATTTGTTTAAATAGGTTTTACATAATAGGCGAGCACGCCTGCACGAGAAACGAGGAGGAAATACAACTGGAGATACAATTACGACCCGAAGGGCTTGGGAAAATACTGAAAACTATAGTTAAGGTACATTGAGATAGTTAAATCACTACTTAAGGCCACTTGTGAACAAGAAAACTAGGCCGGCCAACGATCTCAACGATGCAGTCCAGATTACAAATATAGTCTGATCCTACTGTTATTCCTTGACAACTACTGCACGCACCGGCCGCCAGGCCGCCAGCTCTAAGGTAAACAATTCTCAAGCGTATTACTTTTCAAGCGTATTTCCAGGTAAAATATACAACAAAAACACTATTAAAACGCACTTATATTCGCTTATTCGTAATTAATCGTGAGGAATTTTCATTTCCACAAAAACGTCCCTATCATCCTTGAGTCCGTGTTAAGCCTAACTAAGCCTAACCATTCGAATGGTCTAAAAAACCAAGCAAATTTTCGTATCTTTCATCCTTCTAACCTAAATTTGCGTCACCCTCCCTTACTTAGCAGATTCCACCCCCATCCTCTAAAACGAGATTAGATAGGTTGGAGAGCCAAGGCTCCATAAAGGCCGCCTGCGCACTGAGTGACTTGGCCGCGCGGCCAGGTTGCTGCAGCCAATGAAAATGATTAGTGCGTGGTTTTACATAAACGGTAAGCATTCTCACTGGCTGCAGCGACCTGGCCGCGCGGCCAAGTCGCTCAGTGCGCGGGCGGCCTAAGGGTTAATTAAGTACAAATGCAAACCTATTTACGTTGCCTTTTGGACTTATGTCAAACTGCCTGAGCACGGTACTGTGAGGTCGTGGGTTCAATTCCCTGCTCAGGCAGTTTGTCATATAATTCCAAAATACAACGTAAGTACCTTTTCATCCGTATTTCTTTAACTCTAAAACAAGTAGTTCTTTATTTTTTTGAAGAAAGAGATATTATTAACAGTTTAGTATTTGCGGGGTACAGCCCACAACTTATAATGGCAAACGTATTTGTAGCTTAAATTTCTTACGTCGCTAACTGATATGCCCGAGCCCTCCTTCCCTCGCTCACAATTAGCCTTACGAAACTGTACCGCCGAAAACGTTGTCTTTCGGCCCCCACTACCGGACCATGTTTATGACATTGTTACAGCATTACTGTATTGAGGCGTTATTGGCAATGCGGCATTATTGTGTCCGGCATTAACGCACGCAGCATTTATTCACTTGCGTTGTTTGCCATATCATACCTGGTATTTCAGTACTTCATAATACAGTATTGGGTCGCACAACTTATCAGAGGGAGAGGTAATTTTCTTATGGAGGGGGGGGGGGGGATCAAACGTGGGGGAAGAGAGGAGTAACTGCTTTGGTCTTGTACTTTAATGAAACAAATTGTACATACCAGAAAAAACACATCGTATCACATTACTGTGTGATTGAAAACAATCGAGAAATGAAACATCATTAAGTAAACAGAAGATGGCTACTCAAAGTTTTACTGAGTATCATTGCATTTGCGGCTCTGCTGCAATTAACTGCAATACGCATCCGCAAAAGACCTCCTCTCCAGAACATTCTGTGACAAGCAACTCAAAAAGATAAATACGACGGAAAACAAACTAAACGTAAGCGTTTTATCATAGTATGTGCTCAAAATTCAAATGTGTGGGTTGAGTACAGTAATGTTGTTCTCGCCGCTTCGGCCAATGAAACAAGTGATCATCCGAATTCTAAGGATTCCCCCACTTTTACGTTTTAAGCTTCTTTGCTTGAAGAGTAGAAAACAAACACATTAAATCCCTCACTTTTAATGGCGAGGATACCCGATTGATAATGTTTGGTGCTCTCCACAGAGATATACGTACAGTAGTTGTTTTTTTTTTTGGATTGGGGGGGGGGGGGG
>JAHWFP010111336.1:14233-24452 GCA_023313725.1 Lithobius niger
ATAAGAAAATTACCTCTCCCTCTGATAAGTTGTGCGACCCAATACTGTATTATGAAGTACTGAAATACCAGGTACGATATGGCACATATCCTGAGTTTGGAATGGAAACGGTGAATCATTACGAGGTATTTAAGAACTGTTTACCCCAAACCTGGGGGGGCTGTAACTAAAGACTGGTGCATTTCCGGACCCATGTTTATAGGACTTTTTCTTCTTATCTTTGATCACACAGCGGACCCTCAAAATATTTGACACCAATTTCCGAACATCCTGTATAGTGGGAGCCCCACGGACCATCCGTAAGGACAGTGACTTTTCAATTTTATTTTGAAAATTAAAATAGTGGCTGCTAGAGAGCTCATCCTGGTTACTGGAGGTTCCCGGATCTGGTCGAACCCCAGGAAAGGGGACCATGGCAAAGTCCCCACCAGGACTGTCGGCCAGGGTAGCGTGAGAGGTTACCATGCTCTTCAGCAGCTATGGTAACTTTTTCTGGCCAATTCTGGACAATCTTTCGGCCCCTACGATGACTGGAGGTTTCCTGGTTCAAACCCAGGGTTTTCCCCTCCCATGACCAGATATTGGTTCTTTCAAGAAATGTTGGAATCGATCCAGTACTGCCACACAAGCATGACATTGTTTCAGTTGACGTAAGGCTTAAAGAAATTAATTTTAAAATATTTTCCCTCCATATACGCTCAAAACAACTTGGAAAGTTATTAATTTTTTTTATACAATATACTGCCATTCCAATCTGCTGGTAAATTTGACCATAAATGCAAAACAAACAGACGGAAGAGCCTAAATGGCGAGTTAAAACCCTGTAACCCTCTCCGCCTGTTTCCAATATGGAATTTTTTTTATGGGGAGGGAAATTTGGGAGTGGGGTATGTGCAAAGTTTCAGTTTAAAAAATTACTAATTTCGTTCTCATTTTATTTTGTAAACAGTCATGGGATGGAAAAGTAGGAGTAAGTTCAATAAATATATTTACTGTCTTCGTCATCTTCTTTTCTCACCCTAGTCACAGCGAGTCGTGAATTGCGTGTAGAAATGTCGAAGAAATGTTGCAAATCTAGACACACTCTAGTGTGTCGCGCCAAGTTAGGCAACGAACATCACATCGATTCAATTGTCAAGGTTGTAAACCGTTGTGGCACGGCGCCACAGCGTTAGTGTCTAATATCCTGAAGCATAGTTTGGCACATTTCAGGTACTTGGGGAAAATTATTAATGAGGTACAAAAGCTTAAATTGTGGTAAAATGAAGATCATTTTCCCACCTGACAAAAATTAACTCCTGAAGGAAATGCACCTAAGCTGCTTTCAATTCAAAATTTGACACTCAATAACGTTGCAAATTTGTAACAAGGTTAGTTCTAGTCCTCTCATCCCCATGTCAATTTCCATAGGGTGATAATTCTTTGATACCGAGATAACGGGAAGGCTTCCAGCTATGAAATTGGACGATACGAACTGAATACCTTTTCTGGTTTAAAGCCTGGGGGTGTGACGAGAATGGCGTGGGACGGCGCGTAAGGACGAAAGTGTTGTTGTAAGCATTGTTAGTATTGTCGAACTAGTCTCTAATTGGATGGCCAAATTTCTCACAATGACAACGTCTATACTGACGTGACACAAGCTAGTGTGTCGTCACAAATGTGAACAACGTTGCAAAAGAAATTGTGTCCACGTCCAATTCACGAAAAACAAACAAACTATCAAAATAAATCCAAAAATTGGTAAAGAGGCCACTAAGTTGAGACTGGTTCGGCGTCACAAAGGAGTGATATAAACTAAACAACAAAATGATCGTAACAAAATTAAAACAAAATCAAAATCTGATAAAGAGGCGACAAGTTGAGAATGGTTCGACCTCTCAAAGAAGTGATACGAAATTAAAATATTGGAAAAATGGCCACTCAAGCTATAGTTGACGTGGCACTTTATTACACATCTGCAGGCTAGTTGAGTTGAGTTGAGTCTAATGCACAATTAAAAAAAAAATAAGTGATATAATATCAAAAAACCAAAATTGGTAAAAAGGGACCGCCAAGTTCCGAATTGTTCGGCCCTTCAAAGGAGTGATATCAACAAACCAAAACATTCGCCAAGTTAATCGCCTCATTTCTCGCCAAAAGCGCTGCCCAAATGTTTGCAAGCATGTAGCGACCTTGTACAGAATACTTAATGTTACGAATCTATTCTTGAATTTAGTATCAAGTAATATCGTTTGCAGATTTTCCGGTTCGGCTTTCTTTCACACATTTATTGGCAAAAAAAAAAAACCTAAAAGGACCACAAATTAAAAAGCTGATAGAGTTTCCATGCTTTTGGTTTGATTCGTAAAATATAAATTACAAATTTAATGTTTGTTGGAGTGCGTTGTCTTGGGAAAATCTTAAGTCTCCGTTCAATCAACATTATCGATCTCCCTGGGGGCGGTTGAAAACGTAATACATTTTGAATGCCTGTTATTAAAGGTTTATGGCAAAGCAAAAATATATTTCTAGTTTCGGTGAAATATACTTTACATTTTTTAAAGCATTTCTCTTCTCCAAATGCTATTTAATGTAGAGAAATTAAATCGAAGATATCCTTCCGCGTCGCTACCTTCTGCACATCTTACCACGCAGCCTCCTCATATAAAACCGAAGCGGAGCAGTATTGCTCACCTTTTCTTCTCTACGACGCTCGCTGTTTACATCGCTCCGGAAAAGACTCGATTCCCGGTTACCCGGCAATCGTCTACCGTTTCCCGATTACCCTTTCCCGATTACTTGGTAAATATGCCTTGGGCAAAAGGTACTCCTAAAGATGGGTCATCGATCCGCCTTCACGATCCGCTTCCGCGGTTCCTTTGACGCAACCGGCTCCAAGCATTGTTGAGGTCCTAGAACTCACGGCGGATCATGAACCCCCCGATTCCCAGTTACCGCTGGAGAATCCGTTTCTGTCTGAACTCTCGGTTCCCCCTCAGCCTCACGACACGGTGACTTCATCTCCGGTTCCTTGCAGCCAGCCCGCTCCAAAGCGGGAACTGGGATCCCTCATCGAGGAACTCGCTCTTGCAAAGGAGTCATGTATTAGACTCAAGCTGCAAGTCAAGAATCGTAAAGCAGCTGTCAAGGCAGCATCTTCCTCTGCACATGTGATGCTTCTGGACCTGTCGTCACGCTCATCTCAAAACATTCAATCCGCTCCACCATGCACCAGTGGCCCGCTCTCTACTTCACAAGTCCATAGCCTCATGGATTCTTCTCTTCTCACTTTTAAGCACAAGCTGTTCCCCGGTTTCTGATTACACTGCGACCTGGGTAGTCAATGTTCCAAAGCGTCAACGCAACGATGACACCAGTCCCTCCCATAGAACTACCGATCCTCTACCGCCTGCAGCTGTCCCCGCTCCGGTAATCGATCCCATCCAAGACCCTCCTTCTCAGGAAGACGATTTTCATAATACATACTACTCACGGGACCCATCCCTTCAAGAACAAGGACCCCCCTTTCTGGGCGATCCCTATCCCTCCGATATTCCCTTACCTGAGCTACTTAAAACTGTGGAGGGAATCGTCCCTGATTGCTTCTTGTATAAACATAGCACAACTCCCGATTCTACCTGCAAGAATCGAGGCCTTGCCACGGGCTACGGATTTGGTCTTCGTGACCAGGCCCTTTATCAGCCACCATTACTAGGGCAATCGACTACACTCCTTACAACTCTGCTACGTAATGGTGGTATCCTCTTAGGGAACGGCACGCCCCTTGAATTGGACAAGGAATCACCACCTCCTAGACCGGGCCGTGAAACCTTTTTGTTTCGTCCCATCGGGGAAGGGACTGCTAATCCCCGCAACTTCGACACCTACCCAGAATCAGAATTTCTTACAGCTGACACTAAACTCGATTTTGGTTCAGCATTATTTCTTCCCCGACGAGCCGCGGTTCCCATTTTTGTTTTACGGGACAGGAAGTTTCTGACCGGAAGTTTCCGTTCAGGAATTTGCATATCAGTCGTATGTGAACATTCTTAAATTTATTATGATTCACGAATAAAATTACAAATAAAAATTTCTAAAAACTCAAATAAGTCGAAATGTTAGCTTGACGTCACACCTTAGCATTTAACAACGTATCGGTGAAAAGAGGCGGTTATCCAGAAATAATTGATCGTTTGCTCGAAACGGGACAGACCAAACGTCTTGGGGGTGCCGAAATTAAAATCGCGCTGGCGCGCTCGTGAGATTCCGCCACCCCCTTGACGTTTGGACTGTCCGTTTCTCGCATACGATCAATTATTTCTGGATAACCGCCTGTTCTTCACAGATATCTATTACTTCTTGATGCGAGCTGGCTAACGCAAACGTAAGAAAAGGGTCCTACGTATGAAGCCAATTTGCATTCTCTTTTTATTTTTTTTTATTTTTTGGTAATGGAGGGGGTGGTGGGAGTATCGAAAGATGTAAAATAACTTTTCGTCGATTTTCCCCCCCCCCCCCCCCCCCAACCAGACGTTTATTTAGACACAAAAATCCATTTCACAGGTAGCAGCAATTTTTTTCCCCAGGAATCATTCTACAACCAACTAGTAATTCTTACGTATAATTTATTTTACAATCTTTTTTATTTATTCTTTATTTTTTTTTATTTTCCTTTGTTCTTATTATTAATTTTCATGGTTGCAGGGGTAAAATACAATAAAAAAAATGTGGGGAACAATCCCTGTTTAGGTCGCTGCATTATTCCCCAAAACATACATTTTCTGTCCACACAAAAGCCCGCAATTTACCTGTACACAAAAATTATCCACCAATCGAAAATTGACGCTACATGTTTACCACGATCCATGGCTTAAGAAAAGTATGTGCCGACATTATTTAATTTTTTTTGTAGGACAGAGCGCACGGCCGTATACGGTCAACATTTAAGTCGTGTCTGTTGCAATTTTCACAAGGGTACTGCCGTTTCTTAGATTGTGGATCAGAGAGAGTGCACATCCAGGCTGAAAAGAGGTGAAAAAAATTCGGAAAGTACAGTATGATAGGACCCGTTACGGCAAATGTTTTATGTTTTTATTTTTACAGTAAAGCGTCATGGGATGCATAACGTGTCTTGTCTTTATAATAATTTTTGAGGCCGGCTAAAAGGAAAGCCAAAAGGAAAACCACTTCTACCCTCCTCGCGCCCGCATTGAAGATGCACTCTCCCACTCTACCTGCATGGAAACAGGAGGCAGGCATGAGTGGTCGATCAACTCAATAAAGGTTCAATCTGACAAGTCGTCGGGCCGAACAACTTCTCTCCTCCTCGCGCCCGCATTGCAAATGCGCTCTCCCATTCTACCTGCATGCAAACAGGATGCAGGCATGAGTGGTCGATCAATCTGACAAGTCGTCGGGAAGAGTGCCGGAAAAATGCCCCGGGAAAATGTCCCGGGAAATGTGTCCGTAAACTTAATTCATGACCAGCCCAGTGCATAGCACGGGCTTCCTCTAGTAGAATCTATGATTTTCATACGCTTTTCAGTGGCATTTTTTTCGTTAGGCTATAGTACATTTTCTTTTTAAATAAAACATTGTGATCGTTAGTCACTCTTAAAAACGCGTATCACTAAACTGGAGAAAAAAAACCACAGCATTGGGAAGCATTTTTCCAGCGAAAGAGTGTTAGGCCGAAAAGTATTACTTTTTCGGGGTTTTTCAAGTTTTTCCTCGTCTGAAAACTAAACAGAGAACACAGCCAGGGAAAGAAACGTTGGGAAAGAAATTCTTTTTTTAAACTTGCTGTCAGTCGGATATGCTGCCCTCCTTCTAGATCCGACTGTAGCTTGCACACATGCTCCGGACAATGCTGTGGGGACTTCAAAGAGAGGGGAAATGGCCGCCCTGGGTGCAAACCGGAGCTGAACGCATGGCAACAGGCTCGCTATGCTGTCTCCTCCATCCCTTAAGCTTCATGCTGTAAGGAACTGTACCAATGACCAGTTATTGTAGATGGAAAAATGGATCATGTATATACGCTGTACAGTTCATCATCCTTTGGGTCTGCAGGACTTTAATATCTATAGCCTAATAGTTGTTTTAGTAAATTAGGGGGGGAAATTGTTTCCTCGGTGAATGAAGAAGGAAATCCTTTGGCGGATTAACATCCTATAAGCCCTGTATATTTTCTGATAGGGAGCCCCAAAAAAAATCTCTTTCTGTTTAAAGATGGCGGCCAAACAAAGATGGTGGCTGCCAGTAATTTGAAAATGCAATATCTCGTTTTCTATGGGAACCAATGTTGAATTTCGATGTGTCAAATTAAAGGTAGTTCAACGTAAAAAGTTGTATTTCCTATTAAGTATTTCATTAGAGGCTTATATTAAACCTAATACGGGTTGTTTTCCTTTACACTCCCCTTTCAAAGAGTCGAGAGAAACTGCAGAAGTTTTCAGTCGGGGAAGTTGTGTTCTGGACCCTTCATACCAACTAGCTGACAGTCCGTCTAGATTTCTAAATGACGGGTCTTCTATTTTTATGAGTTTTGAATTACTGTCGCATCCTCTCCCACTATCCGCATTCTCCAATCACTGGAGATCCGTCGGATTGTCTTTGATCTCACCCTTCCGTATGCCATTCTAAACAACCTTGACACGGCCAGTTTTTTGAGGTCAGGGGAAACGATAGGACAAGGGGGCACTTACTCAAATTGAGTGTGAAAAGGGGCGAGGCTTGACTGCAGGAAACACTTTTTCAGCTTGCGCGTGTTCAAAATTTGGAATAGCCTGCCAGGAAATATTGTCCAGGCTGGGTCTTTGGCTACCTTTAAGGGAGACGAGCTGGGCTAGTGTAACCTGTCAATGTATACTGGATTGTACCGGATTGTACCGGATTGTAGTGCTTCTTGCTTCCCTCTCTAAGTGCGAAAACGCCTTTTTTAAACCTATAAATTGTTTTCCCCTTTTAGCTTGGGGGAGGGGGTTGGGGTGTTAGTGGTCAAATTGACCTAGTGCATATTCACAATTTATTTATTATTATTATTTATTATTATTTTAATAATATTCGAAAATTACTTAGCTCCTTTTATGTTTTCTGGTCTTCACCAACTACTAAGATAAAGAGCTACGATATGAGTTCCCCCCAATTATGTCGCCCTTCATCTATTGCCCTCCCCAAGCATCCCAAAACGAAACGTTCATACTATATTTAAGCAATTCTAACCCCTTGCCTGCCACATTAATTTTATATCTGCAGTCTATTTCTACAAAAGTAGGGCTAACCTGGGCGGTACTGGAACTAGCAACTTGAAGGAGCTGTTAAACGTGAGGCACACGCCTCTACCAACTCGGCCACGGCCGTCTCTAGCGTCGGCTTGTTAAGAGACCTTAGTATTGTTGTCATTTCTCCATTGTTGCCCATCTCGCGCATAGTTTGGACACTGTTTTTAATACTTCAGCTTTGGTCTTGGAGTTGGGCTCGTCTGTGGCAGGTAAAGGGTTAACTTGTGTTCGAAAAATTCTTTCCTAAGGAAACCAACTCATTCTGATAAAGCATAATCATTTCAGTAATATTCTTTCTGTTTGCCCTTAACAACAAAATGGCGCATGTTACGGAGGGTCAAAATTGTACAATTAATTCGTATTCAAAAAAGGGTTGAAGGGTTTAACGAGCGTTAACCACTCCTGGTCATCTACCCGAAGCCCTAAGGCCCTATGTCTGCAACAGCCAGATTCCCAGGCGGTCGCCCACCCAAGTATCAATCCAGCCCAATGCTGCTTAACTTCGGGGATCTGACGAGAACCGGTATTTTCAGCACTGCAAGGCCGCATTCAAGGCGTATTCCAGCACTGCAAGGCGTATTCATATGCCGAAGTAACACTGGTACACATCAATCGATGGGCACGCATCAACGGTCGCGCGTGAAGTTATTGTTGCGCGGACGACTCAGTTTAACCCAGCTCTGGAATTCCACTTCTGCTAAATAAATAAGTTTTTCTATCGTATCAGGCGGCTGCTGCAAAAACTGCCATTATAGTTGCGGTTGATGTATCAGAACTAAAACCACAAAGTTTCAAGCAAGGGTGGAATTTCAAAACTAGAAGTGAGAAAAATTGTGTTTTAACTCTAGGCGACTGATCCAAACTCCTACCACTCTATGTAAGCGTGACGTCATGGAGCTGAGATATTGCTGAGGCAGGTGGGGCAAGTGAGGCAGGATTTTTCTCACTCACTTACTGATGCAACATGGCTGGCAAACTAGAGGAAGTGGGATATGAAAAATGTGTAAATTTTGAAATGAAATCTAATTAAACAGAAATTAATAAGCATTTGTATTACGTTCTTAATAACATTTCTCTCGCTGAAAGTAGATGTGGCAGTGATTATTGCCAATTTATCTAATGTTGAGAACGACAAGTAGGGCAGAACTGATCGGTTTCGATGACGTTGTGGGGCGTGGCTTAGAGGAATCCATCTCACTCTTCCCTCTAGTTTAGAAACACGCCCAAGTAAATTATTTAACGCACAGCCATGAAACTCAATTTATGAATTTCGATTGCCGACAAAACCATGATGACAACGTCTTCTCAGCGACTTGAGTGATTACGGGCATCCCCTGAAGTTGGAAGTGGCAATATTTCTTTTCCCTTTGGTCGTCTGTTACTCGTGACGTACACATTTAGCAAACTGATGCAAGTGAATTCGCCGCTGCAGGAAAAAGAAACGCATGGATAGCAACAATAATTCCGTTTATTAACCGAAGTTCTTATAAAAACTAAATCCGAGAAAGGTAACTGACTCCAAAATAAAAATCAACGATAAGTTTTTAATTTGACAAAAAACACAGGATGGTGGGAACACTGATGAAAATTTTATGGTTGCCGTGAGCATGGGTCGTCAGATTCGATAGGCGTTTTGGTCTTGGCTGTACATCTCTGGCTTCTTAGAGAACCGGGGTTCGATCCTGGTGGAGGAAGTGTATACCTACGGGGTTTTTCTCCGGTTGTTTCCCCTCCCGTTGCACGAGGGTTTCCTCCGGTAACTCCGGTTTCCTCCCTCATGCGGCACAAAACAACTAAAGTGGTGGTGGTAACTTCCACTTAATATCTGCCGCTTGGGACTTTAAAAAGTTCTAAGCTCACTGCCCAACGCCTTCTATTCTATAACGGCTGAAGGGTGCCCCCCCCCCTTCGCCGCCCCGTATCCCTCTTCCCCCGCCTTAACTCTCGATAGTCACTAGCTATGAATCTGCTGATTCACCTTATGCTCTAGCCACCTTTCTCCCTGTCATATACGATGACAACGTTAAGTTTGTTTACGACATCTTCAGTAAGATCTGAGCAATCAGATTCGACTTCGTACGAACTGCATCTGACATGCGGAAATGACGTAACGTCAGTGCAATCAACCACCTTTTCCGGTGGTTCATTTCTGCCAGAAACTTCGATTTATTTGACCAATCGGCTTTCAACTGACAACTGACAGTTTATTACGGAGCTGTTCAAAACAACTTCTACGGCGCTCCAATGGCCGCCCGAATGCTGCGGTTTTGACCTGCCAATAAAGACAGCAAAAATTCTTTTATTTGAATGGTGCGTCACAACATTCAACTATTTTTAGATACTTTTTTATTCTACCATTATGTCGCTGTCTACGATTTTTAGCTGAACGTGGGTTATGAGTATTACCGCTTGTCAAGGACAGGTGTACTCGAGTTCGTTGCAGAAGGAAAAAAATTGACATTTTCAACAGCGTTGTTGAATGATGTGGCACCCTAACGAAAAGCAATAAAAGATATAATAATAAAAGCAAAATTTTTCCCCTGGAAATCTGTCAAAACAAGTATGGAGCAAAGAATAAGCAGCGATTGCCAAATGTCACGGCCTTTGTGTAGTTTTTCCGTAGTTTGTCTTTGTGGTTTGAAACGACTGCTGCTAAGCTAAATGGTGCTGCAAAGTTTGCCTAATTTTGTTGATGCCGTTCGAATATTCGCCACAAAAATCACCGTTCGTCTATATTTATTTTGATGCCGTTGTTACAGTTGCAAATACTCACCACGAAAATCAACCTTCATCTGTTAAGTGGCGCTGTAGTCTTGCTCAATCTTACGTCATAAGGCAAAGTCTCGTAGCAAAAACGAAGACAAGAATTCCACCCCTGGAATAAACAACGGGCGAGCGTGTCAATTCTTTGGCCAAGAATTACTGTAAAGTCGAAACTGGTACGTTGTTGCCTTCAAAAG
>JAHWFP010111346.1:0-14204 GCA_023313725.1 Lithobius niger
CAGTTCCATTCAACTGTCCAGCACAGCCCAGCATTTTTTTGGGGGGGGCAAATTCTGGCTAAATTTAGGAAATTGTCCAGGGTTTAGACAGATTTAGGTGGGACTCCGGCTGAATCTGGTAGAGTGATTTGAATTTTGCAAAATTGGTCTGGAATTGGCCGTAATTACACGTACAGCTCAGATTAAATCAAGTCAAAACAAGGCATTTTAATACAGTCCAAATGAACGTTATGATGATCAAGTCTATTCCTATAAAAGCCAGTCACTTACGCAAAACCAAAAATCGTCAAAGTTCCACAATTCAAACTTGCAAATTTTCGACTATCTGTACTGATAGTCTTCTTCAGGCAAGAGTCACATGAGACTTGCACAACAACAACCACCACCAACGAACTTCCCAAGTCCACTACATTCAAATTTCCCTCCCCTCTCCCAGTGAGCCTTGGAACTCAGTCAGCTCTCAAGCTCACTGTCTTGAGTTGGCTCCCTCATCAATACTGGAGCTGTTGCTGAATGAAGGTAAGAATTTTTGTCAGCTTTTCGTCAGTTTTTGATTCAGTTCTGCTGTCACTATTCTTCCTATATGCTGATTTTTGCACGTTCATAAGTGGGGAAGGAAATTTGAATGTAGTGGACTTGGGAAAGTTCGTAGGTGGTTGTTGTTGTGCAAATCTCATGACTTTTGCCTGAAGAAGTTCGTTGGTTGTTGTTGTTGTGCAAGTCTCATGACTCTTGCCTGAAGAGACTATCAGTACAGATAGTCGAAAATTTGCAAGTTTAAATTGTGGAACTTGGACGATTTTTGGTTTTGCGTATTTAATATGAATTCAACCAAAGTAATATTGCCGAATTAACGGTATTTTCTAAGTCTATTCCTATTCTATTCCTACAACTGCCCTGTGTTTCACTCCAGCAGGTCTCAATGATATTTTTTGTTTCTCAATGGTCTCAATGATATTTTTTGTTTTATACCCCAATGTATTTTAATTAGTTTGAGCTGCTCACTGAAATGTGGTACCATTTATGTTGGTTTATTATCTGCATACACCATTCAAACAATAAACGCTTCACTTCTGTTAAAGGTTCCTACTCACCGAATTACAGGCTGCAGCATCTAGCGCCGTCTGCCATTATTTAGTTCTATGTAGCGCTTGATTTCAACAAGCGAAGGAATGCGCAAAGAAATTTCTTTTTACACAGCAAACAAGCCACGTGGCTCCTTAATTACTGAATGTAAACTGTAAAGTTGGTACGTTCAGGTGCACCAGGGAGCAAGTGGTCAAGGTTAACGATATTACTGTCACTAGATGGCACCCATCTAGCGGTTCAAAATCTGCATTTCAAAATGGTTGATATACAGAAAAAAGCGCCCGTGATGTCATTAGGCTTAACTTTACCGCTTGCCCCCTGGTACACATGCACGCACCAACTTTACACTCAATAAATTAAGGAGGCACGTGGCTTGTTTGTTGTGTAAAAAGAAATTTATTTGTGTGTTCCTTCGCCTGTTGAAACTAAGGGCTAGACAGAACTAGTAAATGTCTATAAATGCAGCAGCTTGTCATTTGGTGGCAATCCCCCTTTAAGTCATTTTATATTTTTGGCGACTACCAGAGTCAAGTATAGTTGGATAATAATAAAATAAAATCCATCGAATCATTATCTAGAATTGCCTTAGTGTGAAAATTGAGTGAGTCAGTTCCAAATCCAGAATTGCCTTGCTTGGCGATTATGTTTCTAGTGTGGCTGAGTGTGTGTCCGTATAATGTTGAACCTGGTTACAAGTTAAAGTTTGTATGAACAAGAGTGGTATGTATCAATAAAGACTCCTATACATTAGGTGTGTGGATGAAGAGATGGTTCAGTTTTAGTCAGCTGTTGCCCGAAAAAAAAACCCATGGCAGATTTTTCCTCCAACCCATCTGAAAAACCTACAATAACAAAACCCACTAGTAGGAATTTTCACCAACTTACACCTATCTGTATTTTGCATGTGGCTAGATGCTAACCACAAGCAACAGTTAATCTACGTAAAAGGTTAATATTTATTAATAAATAACTAGAGGAAGCCCGTGCTATGCATGGGGCCGGTCACATTTCCCGGGACATTTTCCCGACGACTTGTCAGATTGATCGACCACTCATGCGACTTGTCAGATTGATCGACCACTCATGCCTGGCTCCTGTTTGGCTGCAGGTAGAGGGAGAGTGCATTTTCAATGCGGGCGTGAGGAGGGGAGAAGTGGTTTTCCTTTAGGCTTTCCTTTTAGCCAGCCTCCGCTATTATAATAAAGATTAATCAATAATTATTTAATATTATTATTTAATCATTTAGTAATAATATTGAATTTAAATATTTATTATATTTGAAAATATAAATAACACTTCACCACCAGTATTTATTTATTATATTTATTACAAATTATTGCAAAATTTAAGTTAATAATTATTTAATATTAGTTATTTATTATTAGGTTAATATTTTGTAATAAATTATTAATTATAATCAACCGGTTACTCTGTTAGTAAGGAAAGATTTTTGTTAAACTGTGGTTATGGCCTTATTAAGTTAGTACCTAACCATGCCAACACCCACTATTAATGTACAGAACATGTAGGTAGAATACTCATGAACTATAAAAAAAAAACTTAAGTTAGGTCCGATAAACCTATACAAACTCCAACAAAACCCAATAAATCCCTTAAAAAAAATAACCAATAAAACCATGGGTTTTTCCTGGTTTTGGTTGTCATACTTTGCTGTTAAAAAGTTAAAACATTGCTGCTGGATTAATAACTTTTTGGGTGGACCCTGAACAGATACGGTTGATTGTTTCATTACGACTCGGAGAGGGCAAAATTATCCGCAAACTGAAATGTGAAACAAGGTTACAGCTTCTAATGAGTGATACTGGGTTGTGTAAATGTTCCGTAAAAGTGATAGCATGAGTTTGTGGACAGTGAACACAAATACGTCCATGAACATCGGGCGGCTTGCCATAAGCTGTTGCAATTTGTTTCTGTCTAGGTGGCAGCATATGCTGGACACCGTTCATTAACCCTTAAACCAGAGAGTAAGGTGCCACTTCAGTCTGGAGCAATGATTTCAGCTCTAGTATTAAACCACAGTCGTCCACAAAAATTTCCAAAATCTGTCAGGTGTTGGCACCAATTCATAGTAAAAGACTCAAAAATAAACTTGCAGATGCCAATTTCTGTACCAGGAACCACAGCTGTTTGCGATGATGTCTTCGCGAGTTGGCCAATGACAAACGAGAATAGCGACTCTTTGGCCGTCTGAGTGGACTAGCCCAGTCACGTGTTACGCGCGTCACGGCAAACAGCCGTGGCGCGTGGTTTAGCAGCATTTCACTTTGCTGTAGAGTTTGACAGGTACGTAAAGAAAAAGCTAACCTTTAACTTTTAGGGGAGCTATGGGAGAAGGACAGTTTTAGGGATTGGCCAATAATCGATGGTTATCAAAACTGTTTATTCGTCCGACACCGATGACGGTTTCGCTGTCAAATGCACCGAGTTCCAGTGTCAATAAATCGCTTCCGTTTAAGAGGTGTATAAATCGACCCATTTCCACATCTGGTTTTGAAAGTTTTGATTTACGACGATCGGTGGCTTGGGTTGAGTTGCGTAAGAGCAATCTGTTACATAACTTGCTTTAAGTTAAAGCCTGAAAAAACGAAAGTTGAAGCTCGAAAAAAAACGGAAGTTAAATGACGTTTGGAAAAGTCTTCTACTGCCAGTGGTGTACATACACAGGTGGTAAACGGAAATGTCCTCGGTTCGAGTCCCAATCGGGGAAGATGTGTTTTTGTCTCTCAAGCTCTAGCACAATGCGTCTAGTATATCAGTTTGTCGAGAACTTTTTTTGTGTGCCGCTGTATCTGTTTCATTATCTTTCTGTCGTACCAAGAATGGTAACACAAGAGATTGTTAACTGCCAGGGCCGTAGCAAAGAGTACGTGATTGGGGGGGGGGAGAGACTCAATTTGCCAACTGGTTAAAAAATAAGAGTAGTGTATCCAGTAAAGGACTCTTTAGGGCCTCCGGCAAACTCAGCTAGGGGGTTTGGGAGAGCGCTGCAAGCCCCACAGACGGGTCCGGGGCAGATCCCCGGAAGCTGGAGCATTTTACGCTATTTTAGTGCTTGTTTCTTGCTTCCAGTGAACACAGGAATAACAAATATTATTATCAAGTAAATTTGTGATTTTTTAAATTCATTCTTTAGGATGGCAGGTTTCGTAAAAATTGTATTGTGACCTATCATGTTTTGTTAGATATGTTTTTTCCAAATTAAATTAAACCGAGTTCAGTTTAAAATTACATAAACAGGCCAGCTGGCCATTGACGATTAGGGGTTGGCTTAATTGTACATTTTGGACCTTTAGGCTAAAATGAATGACGACGACTTCTGTGTGCAAGCATGGGCAGCAGGGGAAGGGTCAGGGATGCAGAACAATATTTACAAATGGACTATCGAAAGGTGAAATATATTGAAATCCTTTTCTCAGTTTTATCCCAAACAACAAGGCCTAGAGGGGTATAATTGTAAAATAAACTTTCACATTTTAAAACAAAAATGTGCTGCAGTTTTAAAATAATACAGCGTCGAAAGACTAAACCTTTTATTTCAGTTTTGTCCAAAACAACTTGAGGTATTATTGGAGAAAGGCTTCCAGATTTGATGCTATACTAAATAAAACCGTATACTTGCAGTAATGGTACTAATAGCTTCAAAACGTAAACACTCATAGCATGGGGGGGTCTGCCCCCCAGAAGCTGAGTCGTTTTTGGAACTTTTGACTACTGAAAGTGCCATATTTAAGGTCCAAAAATGACTTATTCTTCCAGTTGGTCAGTGTATTTTTGACCACCCCCCTTTTGACGGGATCTGAACGATTTATGACCTCCCCTTGAGAGAGTCCAAAAACTTCATGACTTCCCCTTTCCTCCGGCCTCCCCCGGCGATAAATAATTACCGGTCTCTTATAGGGTAATTTTTTGCCCTCATTTCGTGACCTTTAGGTCTCTTTTGTCCTTTAATATCTTATGAACTCTTATCGTGAAATTTTGGACCTTCGCAGTTCGAAATTGTTTTAAATTTTTAACTAGGTTAATTTTTAAAATGTAGTTGTTTCTGCATTAATACAAATTCTAATTTAGTGGCGATAGGTTAACAGAAAAATCAAACAGCTGATTCAATTTTTCCAACTCGGATTTTGATTTTGCCAACTGTACCCATCAGTTTTCATGTATACGTCTTTAGTTCACTTTCTGTTTTAACTAAATCCAAGGCACTGATGGGCTGGCAGACGAACTAGTAAATTAAATAGGCAACTCTGCATTAATTTTTGAGATTTTATTCCATATCACAACTTCAGACGGTGATAACTTTGCAAAAGTCCTCTTTAAGTTTTGTTTTATGCTGCGTTTGTTGATATTTCTGCTTTACCTAAGAAACGTTTCAAATCTTGGCAGTGATGTTGTGTTTTGGTATATTAATATATCAGTAATTTTCTACCCTCCTGAAATACCAGTTACGAGTTGCTCCACGCTGAAACCTCTTCTGAGCGGCACTGTCTAACAGAAGAAGAACTATAAGAAGTAAAATAACCAACTCAATTTTTAGTTTTGCCTGTTACTGTGTACGATTTTCGCAAAGTTAATTGTTAACGACTTCAAACTCAGTGGGGATACAGTTTTGTGCATTTTTTTGTGCCCCCCCCCCCCCAACCATCCAAGAAACACATACAGTTGGCAAATTCGAGTTGTCGAGTTGGCAAAATCGGACAAATTTTCACTGCATTTTCACTGCAATTTTCACTGTAAATTTGAGTACTGGTTAATTATTATCATCATATCGTCAGTTTGAAAGTAAAGTTTACAATACATTTTTTTTCCATCAGTTTTCGCAACACTTCTGTGTAACTTGGGAGTAAGTGAAACGCTGCCCCTGATCATTTTTGGTTGCTTCCCTGCATCGCTAGGCTGTAAGGAGTGGGGGAAAGGAAGCTCCGCGAAAATTTGCGTAGTTGGCGAAATTGAAAATTGACTTGGTCGTTTTGTTTGCTATGTCACCACCATAGCTTATAAGTATCATAATGTAGAAAATAAAAACAAAAAGTGGACAAAACTGTATCCCACCGAGTTTGAAGTCTTAATAACAATTAACTTCGCGAAAATCGTCCACAGTTGGCAAACTAAAAAAATTGAGTTGGCTATTTTACTTCCTATAGATCTTTTTCTGTTAGACAGTGCCGCTCAGAAGGGGTTTTAGCGTGGAGCAACTCGTAACTGGTATTTCAGGAGGGTAGCAAATTACTGGCATATTAACATACCAAACACAACATCGCTGCCAGGATTTAAAACGTTTCTTAGGTAAAACAGAAATATCAACAAACTCTGCATAAAACAAACCCTGCATATCAACAAACCCAAGTTATCGCCGTCTGAAGTTGTGATATCAAATAAATCTAAAATATTAATGCAGTTGTCTATTTGATTTACTAGTTCGTCTGCTAGTCAATCAGTGCCTTGGTTTTAGTTAAAACAGTAACGTGAACTAAAGCTGTGTACTTCATGAAAATCGGGTACAGTTGGCAAAATCAAAAACCGAGTTGGAAAAATTGAATTGGCTGTTTGATTTTCTGTTGTCCTTTTTCTGTTAACCTATCGCCACTAAATTTGAATTTGTATTAATGCAGAAACAACTACATTTTTCAAATGAAAGTTGTTAAAAATTTTAAACTTGTTAATTTCGAAGGTCCAAAATTTGACGATAAGAGTTTATAAGATCCCATATTAAAGGACAAAAGTGACCCAAAAAAAGGCCACGAAATGAGGGCAAAAATTACCCTACGGGACCGGTAATTATTTATCGCCGGGGAGGCTAGAGATGGGAGGGATCATGAAGTTTTTGGACCACATCAAGAGGGAGGTCATAAATTTTTCAGGTCCCATCAAAAGGGGTAGGTCAAAAACACACTGACCAACTGGAAAAAAAGTCATTTTTGGACCACAAAAAAGGCACTTACAGCAGTCAAAATTTCCAAACGGCTCAGCTTCAACAACCGCCTTAGGTAGGAGATTCCAACAATTCACCGCTCTGGTACTAAAGAAAAATTTCCTGTATCAGTCCTGAATCTGTCAGCAACTAGTTTCCAGGAGTGTCTCCTCGTACGGTCTCCAGAACGGTTTTCAAAGAAAATAGTGTAATCGACCCCCAAGTGTCCACGGACCAACTGGTAGGTCAAATTTAAGTCTGCTCTCAATCGCCGTAATTCCAGTTGTTCCAATTTCAAAATTCTAAGCCTTTCCACGTATGGTATGTGAGAAAAACCTTTTAATGTTTTTGTAAATCTACGTTGGACTGATTCCAAGAGGTCTATATCTTTTATAAGGTGTGGGGACCAGACCGGGCTGGCATATTCAAGCATTGGGCGCACATACACCTTAAATGCCCAAACTAAAGTTTTGGGGTCCCCAGAGCGAAAAAATTTTCGAATGACAGCGGCCCTTTGGCGTGCTGATTTTACAATCATATTACAATGATCACTAAAAGTAAGGTCCTTTGATACCCAAACGCCCAAATCTTTCACAATTTCCACACAAGGTAATGGGTCTACACCGTCAAGGTAATAATCGAAATGAAAATTTTGTTTTCCTAGATGTAGCACTTGGCATTTTTGAGGGGCCAATTTTAATTGCCAGTCCAAGGACCAGGATTGCAGATTGTAGAGTTCTTTTTGGAGTAAAAAGTTATGAATTTATGCGGCTAGAACTTAGGTTTACTTTGGAGAATGGAATAATTACGACTTCGAATTTTGCACTAATTACTTTGAACCTAAAGTTGCGCTTGTGTTAGATCACCTCTATTAAAGTTGCTCTATGGGAGGAAACGTGCAAATGTAACAGTCCATTTTGAGCCATTATCGTCGCTGCAATTACGATTATTATCATCATCATCTTGCTGTCTTGTAATACGTGAAGGCCTACAGACCCGTTTCGTTGACCGCAATTCATCACAGTTCGCAATTACCGCAGTCATTTTGCACGGATACATAAATAATGCGTTGTTAATTACCGGTGCTTGGCTTTTTTTTTTTAACGGAAGATGTCGTTTAATAGTTGTATGGGAAAACTTTGGTCGTTGAGGTAATTGTGGCAGAAGAGAATATGTAAATGCGGAGATGCTTGCATGCTAATGTACATCTACAGCGATTGTTTCCTTGTGTTATTACATGCCGCAGAGTACGGAGTTCGGTTTTTGTCGCCAAGACTTTTATAATTTTTTCCGACTTGCTTGCTTTTTCTGTTTAGATCGGCTAAAAAAGAAGCCTGAGCTGACTGGTTTGGATCCCCTCAACACCACAGTGTTAAGGGGCGACACAGCTTCTTTTCAATGCCGTGTGCGAAGCCAAGTACCACCTAGTATACAGGTAAGAACTGAGACCAATTTCATGACAATGCACTCTTTTTATGACTAGAAAACTGGCATTCAGCCAATGGAAAGCAATGAGAAATTAAAGGTGGTAGGTGCAAGTTCTTATCCTTGTATGTAAAGTAGGCAACAGCATGGCTGGGACTTATGGGGAGGGGGGGGGGGGGGGGGTGCATGGGGTACAACTGTTCCTCTTACCAGAGTGTCAGAAATATTTCAATGTTTATTGTTATTTTTTACATCACTGGCTTCGCATCTTTGTTGACCCTGTATTTTATTTATGTTATTGTTTTTTACCATTTTGAATTACAAATATTTGTGGGCTACACAAATAGTCCAAACACAAATACAAACACGTAATAATACAAACCACGAACACTACCCTCTGCCATGTTTTCCAACAAGAAATTTAAGCAGCCAGTGGGTAAGGAAGATTCAGGTGATGACGTTGCCAGTTAGACGAAATTTATAGTTTTGGGGGTGTTGGTAAAACAAATTTTTTTTTTTTGGAGGTGGCTTGTGTAGGGGTGGCACAATATATAATAATAATAATAAGTTTGTCACGATAGCAACAGGTCAGGCAAGGACCCTAGGATCACTAACAGCCAGCCTAATTTAAAAACAGAAGACAATATCATATAAAGATAAAGATTTGGCTGTGGGAAGGTCAGGGGAATGAGGTATGGGGACACGAATGCCTTACCACCAAGGTTAGACCTGCCAGGGGCTCTAAGGCCCCCGATAGCATCGCCAATCGTGTTGGACACCGGAGGTGTAGGATTGGCCAAGTAAAAATACTCGATCATTCGGTAATATCATGATAAAAGCTTTCGTCAATCATCGTAATCGTACTTTTTCTGGCGTATCGTATTATCGAACAAACTGACGAGCACTATAAAGATGTCAAATACTGGTGTTTTCTGCTTCATTGACATTCTTAGTAACGTCCGCTTATGGTTTGACGATGAGGCAACCAGTTTTTTTTTATAATTCAACTTATTGCTTTGCTTTTACGTTTGTAGGCCAAGCAGCCCACTGTTAGGTATCAGCCTAGGTTTTTTTTTTTCCAGTTATTAATTAATAAATTAAAATTGTTATTCCAGCCACAAAATTTGTTTTATCGAGATATTATCGATTATCGCGGTAAATTCAAATCTTTATCGGGATAAAAAAAATTTGCATCGTGCCACCCCCAAGTGTACGCCGAAAAAATATTCTTTGACAGTGCCGAAGATCACTTATTTTTGCAACAACGTAAATCAGTCTGTCAATATTTGGATGACAACAGCAATTTCGTAGCAGCGTCGGTGGCGTTCCCGTAAAGTAGGCAAACATAAACCGGAGTTTTTCTAATTTGTTAAAAGATATTAACAATTTGTAATCATTGAAGATCAGAATGTTTAAAAATTTTCAGTTATTAAAAACAAATGTATTAACACTGGCGATAGCCAGTGTTAGTAAGGGTCGACCTAGGATCTCTGTGTTAAACTTTCAACTTTGAGAGCTTATAACTCCGTCAAAAGTAAACATCTTTTAACCAAATTTGGAATCTAGCCTTGACTAGTCAAGGCCTGTCTGCAGTCCAAAAATTGTGAAATTCGGGTGAAGCAAACCCGAGATACAGAGAGGGGCCAAATAGACAACTTCTTGTTCGTGTTCTGGGGATGTAGCTTTCGTCTGTCCTCTCTACAGGTCAAACCATTTGTCCTATGAAGCTGGTTCTTAGCTCATTTTACAGGTATTGCTCTGTAGATGTGCCCTTTCGATAAGGCATTTTCTAATTGGTCAAGTGGTTCAGGGGTTATGGAGCTCTAAACGACCAGATTGATTGTTTTACATTGTTTTAAACATTGTTATTATGCAACAATGCCAATTAGCAAACGCCAGCCGCAAGACTAAAGATTTAAGGATTTGTTGCTATTATTAAGTGTTAGTAAGAGTCAGCCTACGGTCTCTGTGTTAAACTCTCAATTTTGACCGTCAACTGCACTGTTTTACAGTTTAGCTGCAATTCTAAAAGTAACACGAATTAATAAACAAAAACGGAACGTTAAATGTTTAGAGTAAGGGTCTAATAGTCAAAACCTAGAAGGAACACGGACAAGGTTTGACAGTAAGGGTCTACGTGTAAAATTGTGTAAGAGGCTGGTAAGCATTAGACCCTTACTACCCGGTGGTCAGAAATAAATACATTTTTACGAAAAACTGGAAATCCTCCTACAATGACCCATGTGATGATCCAGTGGTAGTATGGTATACGTTTGCTGCTTTGCTTTATGTTGAAAATTATTTTTCGATTCTAGTAACAGGGCAGGGTATTCGCAGCAGAGGGCATTACTGGTTGTCCTCTACCGTAAATCTACGAAATATAATAAAAAAAATTCTAAAGCATCAAAAGACACAAAATGCCAAACTTCACAAGAAAATTATGTTCTTAAAGTTCCATAACAATATTCTAAGAACAAAGAAAACCTGCTACAACCGTTCATACACATACACACGTTCAGTCCGAAGAGACTAGAATTAATCTAACCACCGGGTAGTAAGGGTCTAATGCTTACCAGCCTCTTACAAAATTTTACACGTAGACCCTTACTGTCAAACCGTGTCCGTGTTCCTTCTAGGTTTTGACTATTAGACTCTTACTCTTAACATTTTACGTTCCGTTTTTGTTTATTAATCTAGTGACTGTTCAGGTACATGGTTAGTGGTTACTGGTTGGCTCATTATTATTTCAATTTCAAATTTGTAACGACACTTTGTACTGCCATTGTTGGAAACAATGGCAGAATTATCTGTGATGGCAGCTTGCTGTGGAAGCAGCTTGAGCAGCGGCGGCATGCGTGGCGTTTGACCTGGGTGTGACGGCACACACCTCTACTCTGAAGCATATAATGACACAGTCTGCACCTCCATAAATAATATCTTGCTCCAGCTCTGCGACAAATCAACTTGAAAATTGAATATGGGGTGGGCGTAGTGTAAAGAGGGGCACACTAAATTTGTGGGTGTTTTGCAAATTGTTGCACTTAACAATCAGTCAACAATAATGGAATATTAATGACATTCTAACCACCCGACACAAAAATAGGGACCCAATCCAACTGTGTTGTTAATATCCATTATTGTTGACTAATTGTTAACACCACAGTTGGATTGGGTCCCTATTTTTGTGGTCTGGTGGTTCGAAGGACGGTTGCCTCAACGAAGCAACAGGTCCGTTTTAAATTCACAAAACTATCCAGATTTACAATACTAACAGTAACGATTACGTTTTCAGGAAAATTCACCAGAACAGATGCCACGTTTAGAGATTTTACCGACTTACTTTGGAATAGGAAAAAAGTACTTCCTATTAAAACAGTTTGTTTTGTAATCACTTTCGGCACTTAAAAGTAAAATGGTGGCACGGCTAAAGCCAACGTGCTGCAGCAGACACCTAAATAGAGTGGATGGGATGGGTGTTGTGGTGGGCACAGCGAACATGTTCCCCTACATGTGTTGCAGTACTAGCGCACGTGCATCGCGAGGGCACAGCAGAATAAATCTGCATCGACTGCACACCTGGAGTTTTATTTTTCGTATATTCCAGCATTGAGTTTATGGCAGTTCAAATTAGTGGGTTTGTAGGACTTGGCCCCTCCTTTCCCCCCACGGTTATGATTGCGTACTACCAGAGGTACCAACACCAGATGAACACTCGATGTACAGTTCATTCTGGTAGCATGCACTCATCGGCAGACAAAATATTCTTCTTTGCCGTCTTCATTGCATTTCAAAAACACCTTTCTTTCTTGAATAAATTGGCGCTTTCTTCTCTATTTTTGTCCTGGAAGGAAAGCGTCCACTGTGGCCACACTTCACATGTCGAGCATCCACTCTGGCCACCTTCCGCTCTGGACACATAACCAGTAAAACTACGCCGCTTTTCATTTATTCTGTGGCTTATTTTGTATTCGCTGGGTATCTGGGTCAGACCCGGTTGTTGGGTCTCACCCAAAATCCCAGGGCATTAAGTGAAACCTGACGGGAGAAAGGTAGGAACTTAAAACCTTGAGAGGAAAAATAGAAGATGGATGATCAGGTTACAAAAACAGTTTGCCATTAGAAATGCAGAAATATACAGGAGGAAATTCAATTATCTAGAGTAGACGCACTAACATTTTTCTCGGATCTACTAGCATGAACTTCCTGAGGAAATTTTAATTATTAACTTTTTTCCATCATGGGATGGCTGTTAAACCTTTTTTTCATTAGTTGGTTGCAACATTCAGTTGGCTAGCAGCCTACCACTGTGTCCACTGGGATGTGCTTGCTCGCTTTGTTGGGTCCCCGGTGACCCCTCACAAGGTGTGCGGCGTGCATTGGAGCTTAAGATATTAGGCATGCTGTAAACGTTGTTTGTTGATGTAAAATAGATGCGGTAAGTGCGTGGAACTGTAATCCAGGCTTATGTTCGGAAGATACGATAAGATGATGTATTCTAGAAGTTGTTCTAAAGCCGTAGTAAGTTGTAGCAGAGTCCATGTTAATGATACTTACAATAAGGTTTGAAATAGTATAGCTATACGTAGTTGGGGTGTAGAGGACAAAATAAATAGTTTTCATGGGTGTGTTCATTGGCATACATTTTGTGTAGGTGATTTAAGTGTTACATTTTGATGTACTTTACGTGATGTATTTTGCATGCTTATCTGAAATAAGTATACAGAATGGGCCTCAAAGTATTTTGGCGTCGTAAAAGTTTTTGCCCTTACCATCAACAGTTTTTTTTTGAATTACGTTCTGTGATGCGCTTCAACTGATCTGAACGCGAAATTTGGGAAGTTCAAAAAAACTGATCGCGAGATTTGAATTTCAAAAAAACGGAGCGAGTCCAAGCTTTTGGGTGTTTGAAGCTGTGTACCAAATTACATTCTGATCAAACCTTTCGCCACGTTCGTGAGGACAAAAACTGACAAACCAGACACCACCCAAAATTATTTACCAACTGCATTTCACCAAACTTCACAGAAACAATGCACAATTCGTACCCACAGTCTCGTACAGCGCCGTATGGCTTACAAAATCAAAGTATAGGAAATATCTCAAACCAACACTGTGCATTTACCGCTATGCTAAACTCCATGTCTTACAAATGCAAATGGTACAATAAAAGAATTTAAAGAGGCCAATGCACTAAGTTTTCTAATACATGGGTTAACCTTGGTGTCCTTTTCTTGATGAAATGATATCACTACTTTCTAAGGCCGACCCTTTTTGGGATTTGGTGGTTTTATTTACCATTTATGGTTTATTTTTAAGGAGGGCTCCTTTTATCACTGTAGAAATTGTCAGGCATGTGTTTTGTACCAACTGAATAGGTACGACGGGCTATGTTAATAAGCAAGGTTCTAATTGGAGTAGTGATATTGTCATGAAAAATATAACTAATCAGTATTTAGTTTTAAACAACCCATTTAAATCACAAAAAGCATGATTTTTCCCAATCCTGGTCACAAAGGCCAAGAGTTCAATCCCATTCAATTCTGTAGCTATAACACTTTTCCTTGTTTTATACAATCGTGGATTTAAGAGTCAACTTCTACACAATCAAAACGAGCCTACCCTATGATACACTAGATAGTTAATTCAGTTCTAAAGGTCGTTATTACTCAGCCCAGCGAGAGACATTACAATGCACTAGTTTAGTGTATATATTCACAGGGCAGAAACCTATAAGAGTTCTGCCCTGTGCTCCACAAAGCCA
>JAHWFP010111347.1:0-43001 GCA_023313725.1 Lithobius niger
AGAATAAGAACAACCAAACCACTTTTTTCCCTTCGGCTTTTTTTCTTGCGGCTGTTTTCGCGTTCATATTTTATCCGAGGCTTTTTTCGTGGCTTTTACCATTGGCTTTTTTCTCAGGTTTTATTGTGGCTTTTTTTTCCACACGCTGATGTAACATGCTACATAATTAATTTCTACTGGTTCGACTGGATGTTGCAGTGGCCTAATAAAACTAAACTAGTTGTTCCCCGGCGTAACATACGCCGGTCTAGCTGATTCCCGCTGATTCAACTCGGCTCTAATAGTCAGCATTATTGAAGTAATAGTGTTTGTTTCTAATTGTTAGGGCCCATATCCGTTCTCATTGTCGGCCGCTCTCCCTTTTCTTATTTATTTATTTATTCAATCTTACTGGAGCCTACAAGCCACAAAGCTACACACTCCTTCTAAAGACTAACCCTACCTTAATGCTAATCTTAAAACTAAACGAAATGCCAAACCACCAACATATTACCAACTTTGCTACCCCTTTTCTTTGCTACCGTGTCAAGAATGAGCCCGCTCGCCCTCTTGCTGATTGTTGAAGCTTCGTTTGTTTAATCCTCCCTAACAATGCCTTCATCAAGTTTGCTCCTGAGCTAAGTCTGCTCCTAAGCGAAATATGTATTACAAACTAAAATGTCAAGTCTACCGTAAAAAAGGGGTTATATGATTGAATTTTCACTTGTTAAAATGTACACGGATAAAAATTGATGATTTTTAATTGAAATAATCAAATGTACAATTGACAAAATTGCATCTGTTTAAGTGGTGTTGTATTTTACGTTTTAAATATATGATTCGTAAAGCACAACAGCACTTAAACAGATGCAATTTTCTCAATTGTACATTTGATTATTTCAATTAAAAATCATCAATTTTTATCCGTGTACATTTTAACAAGTGAAAATTCAATTATATAACCCATTTTTTTACGGCACACTTGACGTTTTTGTTTGTAATCCGTGTACCTTTTTTACGGCTAAGGCGTCGCGCTACAAAGTTTTATGCATGCAGTCGATTGTTGCTGGCCACTTTGAAACAATTCAAGTCAGCTCTGAAAGCCTGCATCTGCGAAATAAATACGCAATTCTATCGTTTTTAGCTGGCAATTTCGAGGCCGGCCGGCCTCGAAATTAACAACGCAGCTTAGTTTGGTTTAACAATATAAGCGTTTAGCTGAAACACCGATTCTTTCACGATATTTTATTTGGAGCCATGGCCTACAGCCGTACGCCACATCTAACTACTTACACTACACAACTTACACACCATACCTCACATTACCTTTGCAATGCACAATGCATCACATGAACTCATGAAGTCAACACAAAATTAACCGTGCACAAACCACTTCAAACCGTTTCTTTCGAACATATTTATTGGGAGCCGTGGCCCTGAGCCGTACGCCCCTCCTACACTATGTACACATTATTTTTATTTATTTTATTTATTTTATCTACAGAGCGTAACGGCCTAAAACACCATGAGCTCTCTCTAAAACTACTTAAAACTACTTAAGACTAAAGACCTAAAGTTACAATCCGTCTATACATTTCACACTGCAACCGGCCAGCCGGGGAACAAGAGAGCACGAGATACCCATTACACATTGTTTCTTGTTTCTTTAATTAGAGTCTAAAAGGCCTCAAAGCCGTACACTCTTTACTAAGTTAAACCTAAACCTAAACCTAACTTAACCTAATCATATACCACCACTAACACAACCTTACTGGCCTCAATATGGACAAAGTCACCTAGTGTTCCAGAGCTACACCGCCTGCCACTGCACACAAGGTCCACTGCCTGTTACATCCCAACGCACATGCTACCAAGAAGACCAGGCGACCCATCAGTCCGTGTCGAAGCCAGAAAGTCGGTCCCACCCGCACAAATTCTATTCCACAAATTCCACAAATTCCATTACACATTACAGCCCACACAATAATCAACTTTTTAGCAAAGACATAACACGTGCACGAAGAATTAGCTGAGTGGCATTGTTCCCTAAATACAATGGTTAAAACAATGTAAAACATTCAAAATGATCATTTAGGGTCCCGTAACTCCGGAATGGATCGACCAATCGAAAAAGTGGTCCCTGTAAGGTTGAAGCCCAGGAAGATTTCTGGCTCAGACCATGTTTCTGATTTTAGGTAGGTGCCGTATATTTTCAGAAACCGTGTCAGCCAAGAACACGAACAACAACAACAACAACAACAAGTGAACAGTTTTCAAATTTACGTGTGGCTTCCTACGTTTACTCTTGCACGGAATTGCATAAAAGTTGGTGTAAAGTTGGGAAAAGTTGCTATCTACTATCTGGCCTAGTTTGGTCGAAATGTATCGAATAGAAACGGAGAAATTAATAGTTTTAGTTTTGCTGGAGAGAGGACTTCAATCATATATAGATAGCCTTACTCAGCTTTCTCTTATTGAGCATTCTCAACTCTTGATGAGAAATACTCAGTGTGAGAATGCTCACAACAAGGCTGAGTGAAAGCGATCTTTAGTAGCTCTGTATTTATGGATGGCCGGAAGAATTTAGTGTTCAACTATAGTGTCCACTGTCTATGTTCTTGAAACAACGTTGGGCCCAGTGATAATTAATACCACATGGCCCAGAAGATGTAGTTATGGTCTTGAGGCTGCTCAGACGTAGCCTGCTAAGTAAGGTGAAGGGGAAGAAGGAGGATGCTGTCCTATGACAATAAGTTTGGAGGGGATTCATTCTCGTTAAGTCGATAAATGTCTCATATATTTTGTATGTGGTCTTGAACGTTTGCTTGTGAGTGTAACGAATGAATTAGACACAAATTCAAGTGTCCCTTGCCACATGAGTGAACGCTCAGAATTCGGACTTACTGCATTATATACAAACTGGGAAGTATTCGCGGATATGAATTCGCTATAGTGGTTTGAGAACGTGCACACTTTATAAGGTTGCTTGTGTCCCACTTCCCATGCGATATCTATCCTTCTAAGGCCGCTAAAAGTTAATTAAGTGGTTCTCAGGAGCGCATGCATGGGTTTTTTTTTCTCAGCGCATGAAACATTTTTTATGACATTGTCTGAAAATAAATAAAAATTCCTATCACGCATTATCACTTTCATCAAACATTTCCTCGAACCGATGACCATATCAGTTCTCTGCTCCATTCACACGATCGCCTCGAAATAAATCTTAAGGGTCGGTCAGAGGCATGTCACAACTAAAATCTTAGATCTAAAAAAATGGCTTTTATCAAATGTGCAACTTTTACACGCTCACCCTGTAATTAAAACACAGATATTGTACTTCACAACAAAATATAAGCTACTGATTTTGTTTTGTTTGGTAAAAAAATTCTTGTATCCATATGACCCTGCGCACTATGCTTAGCTATATGTTCGCTTTTTTTTTTGTTTCTTTCCTTTTTTTTTAATTCCTTTTGCCGACTTTCGACAGTACATTTTCTTAGTATTATTATTATTTGATATATAAAAGTAAAAACTAGGTTATGTATTGTACAGTCTACACGACAATATCCGATAGTCCATGAACAATCCAGATTAAATAAAAAATCTTTAAAAAATCTTTAAAACTTCTTGGTAAAGGCTTGCCCAGCGTATACAAGACGAGATTTGATGCCAACGAGATTACAATGCTTCAACGATTTTACATGATGAAATCAAACCGCTTGAACCGCTTTGAGAAGTGGAGGGGAATGGGCGATCTTCTTCTCGCAGGAAAATTAATGACCCTGAGGTGAACCGCTGCCAGTTACCATGGCAACGCGCCTTGTTGGGCTTTGTCTTGTCTTATCGTCATTGTTACTTCCGTAAGTATTCGCCTTGGTTTATGAGGGTGCTATTACGCAATGACTCGCCATTCCATTCTCGCAGCTAGAATTTAAGCGTGATGGCAAAGATGTCGTTGCCATAGT
Organism: Lithobius niger; assembly: GCA_023313725.1. Taxonomy (NCBI): domain Eukaryota; kingdom Metazoa; phylum Arthropoda; class Chilopoda; order Lithobiomorpha; family Lithobiidae; genus Lithobius; species Lithobius niger. The sequence goes on from JAHWFP010111347.1 coordinate 3,945, forward strand.
AACAACACTCTACATGGATTAGCTAAATCCGGAATCGTTTGAGTAATACTTGCAGTCTTATAATCCGTGATAATAATATAAAGAATTCGTCCTGACGAAACAATTTCCTCGTCGCTTCTGAACTCACATTAATGATTGTTTTCGTTGCGATCCTGCAGAGCTAAATACGCAGCCATGTTGGAATTTAGGATGATTTCCAGAAAATAGCTGTGAAACTGTAAAGGCATGGCTAGTAAACTAACTGGCCCGCTCTACAACGATATTAGGGGGGTAGACAAAATGGCCGCCACGTCTGGTTCATTTCGTCGAGTTCTGTTCTTCAAGGCAGCATCTTCGTACGGAGAGACGCGACATCTATTGGCAGCTAGTGGCGGTTTTAGATATAATAATTTGAATTTCTACATAGATTTTGGTGGCAAATTTTTATTATTTATAAAAGTATTTTTAAATAATTGTTAGAAATATCACTCAACCACAGTTAAGCTATTTCTCTGCATTTGCGAAAAAATAAGCAACATGTTCGTTGGCAATTTGTACGGTAGGTGTCGCCCTCGGTTAACAAAATGTGGCAACTATAATCGCATCAACGGACCTTTCGGTGGCCATATTGCCAACCCAGTCTCGTAATGTTATTTTTCACCCAAGATCCGGCCAGTATACTGTAGAGAGCCTTGGCAAAGGCGTATCGTTGCGTAAGCGCACTGTAAGATGGAAGAAAAGACCAACTTTATTCATTTTGAACGAAGAAAAAACTTACCCAGCATTATTTTCTTTTGCTGCGTGTCTAAAAAATTAAAAGCTTCATTCAAAATATTTAAGTAAGAGAAAAGTACTTACGTTTTCAATCCACACTCATCGCGAGGAGTTGACAAATACTCGTCCTTAGGACGTGGGACTGTCTACTCAGTCTTTCGCCTCATATTCCATCACTAGTGACAAAGCTCGTCTGGGAGCGAAGCTGCTGGTTTCCTTTCCTGGCTCCAGGCCAGGTGATTCGGCATCACCACAATCTTATTTTCCTAAAGCAACGCTAAGCGGTCCTAACTCACCGGCACGTTCGTAAACTGGTGCTGAGCCAGGAAATGCAACACGGAATTTCTTTCCCGTCAGCATTGGCTTGTTACAACGCTGCTACTTGCCACAAAGGATTTGTTTGAAGAACTCGTAGCACGACTGATGTTATTCATACGTGACACAAATATGTAAGCATATTAGGTAAACAATCGGCTGCAGCGACTACCTAGTCGCAACCGGTCTTTTGTACACTTCCACCACTTTCGAAAATATTGAGGCTCACACATTTATCATGCACTGCTACAGCGCTTTCTGTTATACAATCCAAAGGTACTAACCATCACCATTGCAGGTTAAAATATGTTAGGTTTTAGGCCTAGCTTTAAGAGTTAGGACCTGATTTCAGCTTTTAGGCCTATTGTTTTTACCTGCCGTTTTAATTTCGTAAGTAGCCCATAACGGAGAATTTGGGTGGAGAGTAAGCCTGTTCATCCATGCAACATGGTGTCGAAACTACTTTAAGTGAAGCTAACGTGTGTCATTCATGAAAGCCTTTTGTTTTTACGGTTGCGTGACTTCCTGTAGTGTTAACATGCAACGATCGAATGTTAATATTTCAAACGTCGAGAAAGCTTATTAGCTCTAAGAAAGCAACGATGTTTTAATTTGCCGTATTATTTTTTAACTAATTGTCTGTAACTGGTACCATTCTGCACTTCAGAATGAGGTTGAAAACGGCGACGTTTCGGCTGTACAGAAGACTAAAACCATCACTCTTTCGACAATTGCCCACGTGCGGTCATGACCCGGAACGAAAGAGTGAAACTGTCGTAATATTACTTCAGCGTCAGGCGCTTCGGTCACTCCTGCTAACGTTGCCTAAACCACTCATCTTAGTGAACAAAACGTATTTTTTAAAAAATAATTTAGAATGCCTTATCACCCCTCAGACGTAGGGCATCGTAAGCTACAAGAAGAGATAACATTCATTTTCTATGCAGAGCAACTCAATTCCTCCACACTTGCAATGAAGTGACTAAAATCGTCAATATTTCGGCTTTTAATATATGACTACATAGAATAGAAAGCCTGGTTAACGGTCTGCATTACATTAATGCCGACGAAATATTGGCAAATTTGGTGTCAGTGTTTCATTTGGAGTGTGGTGGAAGTCGGCCCCTTACTCTTCTCTGTATGTACTTCACTCCCACTAACTTCAAAAGTAGAAAAACGTCTTACTCAGGCCATACGAACACACATCAGGTAATTTTGGTTCCTTTTTAACTAAAAAAAAAAAAAAAAAGTACTGGCATGCATTTCCACAACGAAACATATATCCCCATACGTAGTAACTGGAATATATTGGGGCGTGTTTCCACAAAGAAAATTACATATCTATTACAGAATGTGGTAAGAATGTCTAGGAATGCACTTCCACAAAGGAAATTACGGATCCCAGGATGTAATAAGCATTTACTGGGATGCGTTTTCACAACGAAAATTACACGCCCCATCGACGTGGTAAGAATGCACTGTTGTGCGTTTCTACAATGAAACTCTCATACCAGAACATGCGAAGAACGACCTGGGATGCGTTACCACAATGTGGTTAGGTTAGGTTGACTGTAAAAACTGGTGGTAGGAGGCTGTGGGAAATCTCAGATTTCTGCTTGAAGAATCTGTCGTAATGACGTAGCGTATACTCCTTCCTTATGTGACTGTTGCACAAACCAATGGCTGACTACAATGCTGCGAGCCTCAGTGATTATTGTTCAAACCCACGGATGATAACAATGAATTCTGTGGTGGTCCCTATTTCCTGCTCTTTAAATTCCTTCTGTAGCCTCTTAGCTTCAGTCCTATGAAAGTTGTGATATCCACCCAAAACCAAAGCTGGTATAAAAGATGCCGCCTAGTTTCCAAAAAGGGTCGGCCTTCGAAGGTAGTGATATCATTCAACCAGGGAAAGGCCGCCAAGGTTAGTCCTATTAGCCAACTTAATCGCACCGAATAATACTATGGACATTAAATGAAAACTTGAGGATTGCTACCGCGAGTAGCAGTGTTCTAGTTTGCATTTGACTTTTGAACTATTAGTCGGTGCGATTAACTTGGCTAATAGGCATAACCTTGGCAGCCTTTCCCTGGTTGAATGATGTCAATACCTTCAAAGGCCGACCCTTTTTGGAAACTTGGCGGCATCTTTTATACAAGTTTTGGTTTTGGGTGGATATTACAACTTTTGTACATCAATGTTTTCAGTTGTTCAGTTTTGAGAATCAATGTGAATATTTGAATTTGTTCTCGTAGCAGAAGCGCGCTCGAGAGACTATCTAAATTGAAAATAACTAGTCACTCCAGGCTTTTATTTCGTTTTTATACTAATCATCAATGGAATTCATAACACTTTCACTATACTCGAATCTACAATCGAACAATCGACCCTCGAGTAAAAGTAAAAACATCCTGTCAAGTAGTTACGGCTTTGCGGTCGTTGTGAAAGTCGTCTTTTTCCCAGAGCGCCATTTTTCAGCAAAGGTACAGTCGCACTGGAAGTTATGTCAGTCCGGTTGGTTGGCCTGGTCTTGTTACGAGTTGCACACTACCATCGATTTACAATAAATGGATTTTCTTCTTCCGCATTGCTCCCAAGAGTCCTGAGATGGTACCCGCTGTGTCCGGTTTTATGCTGTAGTCACGTGGTTGAATCCCTTGATTTGTAATACCTTTAGTTCTTTTTTTTCCCTTATTTTTTTTCTTCTTTTCTTGGCGTCTATGGTGGTGCTGAGTAGATAAGTGCCTCAGATCACGTCCTATGGGTATTGTGATTTGGTCGTAATGCTTATCTTCTATAGCAGGATTGTTACCCGGAAAAGCTGGCTCTGGACAGGGCCCTGGTACCTCGTTTTTAAAACCGGTAAATTCCAGCTATGGGAAAAAGGTCTTAGGCTTAAATTTTCAATTTTTTAGTAGTAGTTTGGTTTTAACTTGCCTCTTCGAAAGCCAAAAAGTTTGAAATTTTAGCAAAATAGAAAGACAGTCAACTACCAAAACAGAAATAAATTGAAAAAAAAAACAAAAAAAACATTTACGGTGTTACAATTCTTTGGTAAGCTTTTGAACTCAAGAAGTATAAAAGAATATAAAAATAAAAATATATATTTTGCTTAGGACCAGACTTAGCTCAGGAGCAGATTTGATGGAGGCATTGTTAGGGAGGGTTAAACAAACGAAGCTTCAACAATCAGCAAGAGGGCGAGCAGGCTCATTCTTGCCACGGTAGCAAAAAAAAAAGGGCGAGCAGCCGACAAGAGAACGGATATGCGCTCAATTAGAAACAAACACTATTACGTCAATAATGCTGACTATTAGAGCTGAGTTGAATCAGCTAGACCGGCGTGTGTTACGCCGGGTGACAACTAGTAAAAGTTAGTTCGCCAAAGTGCGGAAAAAGCATAAGGAAGGGCTAGACCACTAGCACCCCGCCTGGAATTAAGACAACGTGATAAAGAAAAAAAAATACAAGTAAAAACAAACAAAAAAGACGATCTCGAGTAATTTTTTTTAAACAAGAAAACATTGTGACTGGAACAATGCAATGAACTTAGCAAATTGATACAACAAGACAAACGAAAACAGGTGCTCCAACCCAGTTAAAAACAGGTGCACCAACCCAGTTAAAAACAGGTGCATCAACCCAGTTAAAAACAGGTGCATCAACCCAGTTAAAAACAGGTGCTCCAACCCAGTTAAAAACAGGTGCACCAACCCAGTTAAAAACAGGTGCACCAACCCAGTTAAAAACAGGTGCTCCAACCCAGTAGAAGCCGATGAGGTCGAAATTTTTCACCATTCTCTTGAACGATTTGAGAGAAGGAGCGTTCACAGTATCACTCGGCAAACTATTCCACACCGAAGCGACTCGGTCAATGAAAAAAAAATGTGCGACAGTCCAGACGAGTCCGATTAATTTGAATTTTGAGATTGTGGCCACGGGGTCTTGATGTTTGCCGTAAGGTAAAGAAATTAGACACATGTACGTTTTTCCATGAATAATGGAATACGTCATGGCTAAATCAATGTGTAAACGCCTCAATTCAAACGAGTTCAAGTGTATTTTATACAATCTGCCGTTGTATCAAAAGGTTTTCAGACCTGGAAGTTTTTTTTAGTAAACTGCCGTTGCACCCGCTCAATTGTGCCGATGTCTTTTAATAAATGTGAGGACCAAACAGGCGAGGCATATTTCAGGATAGGGTGGACGTAGAGCTTGAACGCCCAAACCAAGGTTGGGATGTATCCAGACGTGAAGCAACGGTTAATCTTCACCAGACGCATATTGGCAGCTTTCGCAATGTACTTGCAATGGAAGTAAAATTTAAATTCCGTGAAAGCCAGATACCAAGGTCTTTTAACAATATACAATATAAACTGGGCAGAAAGCCAAATTGGAAAGATTAATGGGATATAGTTTTAGTATAATGCTGTGTTCGTTTGACGTGACCCCCGTACGTTAAAATAGTTTACGTCACTTTTGAGGAATAAACCCCCAATTTCAGCCGTGCCATTAGAAAACGTTTGCAACGTTTGCAAAATTTGACATGAAATGCCACAACAACCAGAAGCTTTGGACCAAAGCATTAATTTAGTCTTTTTCGAACATCTTTAAACGCTCAATAAAAAATATTTTACCGCCATTCCAAAACGGCATTCCATACCGGCATATTTCCGAGCGAAATTCTCTCATCATTTCTCTAGAAATAAGAAGAATCGGAAGATTCGTATATCACCGGCCAAAAATTTCTACTTTTCCGTCTATTTGAACCTTTTTAATGCTAGTAGACCTTACCATGCCAAGGCAAGCAGACAGGGACGGAAATTCAATTATTTTTCACAAAAGGAAAAAAAAAGTACTTTCGGATCATTCTGCGTGGAGCAAGTTTTCAATTCTCAAAATGCAATTCTCTCTCCCTATTTCGGCCCCCCCCCCCCTTTTTTTATGTGAGGCGGCGGGTTGGTGCTCCCTCTTGCTCGCTCGTCGCTAGTTAGAGTCATTTAGAGCCAGAAACGTTTTCATAAACCAGATAAAACTGTAATGTTGGCATGACAACTGACAGTTGGAATGCACAACTGGGCTTGGGGTCAAGGAAACATACTAAGATCAATTCCGTAAGTTCACAGAATATCTCAATGAACTATTCCATCAACATCTCGAGCCTGTTTGGCTTTGCGTCCTGTTTATCCATCAAAACTGACGTCATACGTCAATTGTTTTCGAACGTATTCGATGCATCTCATCGAATGCATCAATGAGAAAAATAAATAATAATAATAAACGTTGTCGGCCAATAAGCTTACAGCTTTTAAGGGCCCAAGCGGCAGATGTTAAGTGGAAGGTTTCACCACCATCAAGAACAGTTGTTTTTTACCGCAAGACGGAGGAATCGGGAGTACCCGGAGGAAACCCTCGTGCACGGGCGGAAAGCAACTGGAGAAAAAACCCGTACATATACACTTCCCTTTGCCAGGATCGAACCCGGGGCCGTACAACACCAGAGATGTACAGCCGGGACCAAGACTCCTACCGAATATGACGCCCCAGTGCCCGCAGCTACCTGTGGAGTCCAATGTCATGAAAGAAGTGTTTTTTGCTCACCATCATATCCTCACTAGTGCATTGCCAAGGGCGTTGCTAAGTAGTAACCGTTAAGTAACGGCTGATAAGTACGTTTATTACTTACGGTCGATTGTCTTGTTACTTTCTTTTATTTTAATGGGGACACTGTGTGTCAACTTTCTCTACCTTCCATTAACGACGTTTTAAATAACCATGCATTTCTTGGTCGACCGCGCAACTTGGCGAAAGAGGAGTATGGTGTAAAGTCAACGTCAGTATTGCGCAATACACACAAACCCAATCCCGTTTTTCTACCCGCAGTTTGACGTTAATTGCGAACCACACTCTTGTTTCGCTAAATTTCTAGATTGAAAAGAAACGCATGGTAATCGTACCTATCTTTAGTTGGTGGATTCAGCGCAAAAACTATCTCCTGCAGTCGATGAATACGATCAAAGCCTCCTAAAGTGAAGGCCTTTTCAGGTTTACTTTTCACAATGCTCCGCAAATAGGGACGAAAATAAAGGAATGGAAGGTTTGATAGGTAACGCCATCCGTTGGTAGACGGTTTCTCCAAATATTCGTTAGTTTGCAGATTAGCTGCTTGCTGTCAAGATCGCGCCACGTATCAAACTTCCACAAGCTCGATTTCAGGCGCTATTTTACGCGTTTCCTCATACGGCCTTTACTGTAAGAGGCTTTGGTACGATGCTTCAGTAGTGACGTCACGCTCAGGTTTCGGAAAATTCACCACACGTTCAAGAATTTGAAGAGCTGGGTCTTCAGCGATGAGTTGTTCAGTTAGTTTATGAAAGTGCTCTAAGTTCGTATATATGCTTAACTTCCATCGCATAATGACCGAGGCCATTATGACGTCATTTCGTTGCACGCGAATCGAACATGCGCGCAAAATGACATCGCATGCGTTATCGAAATTGAACTCCAATTAAAGTAAACGCCGTAGTTGTTACCTTCGCCCCTAGGGGAGTTGGTCACAAAATAGCATGGTGATATGATACATTACCAATTCCATATTCCAATGATAAGAGCTGGCTGAAAATTTGAGCAGCATCCAGCCCCATGAAGCTGTAAAGGCACACCAAGCTTGACCCCGACCTAATAAGCGGTTTGAAAGAAATCGACTGCACAAACAGACAGACAGATGGACAGAGTTTCACACCAAATTAGGTGATTAATTCAGCTTTTTTTTTGCATTCATAAAAAGAGCTTGAGTTAACTCTCCTTGGTGCCTAAGTGAGACAGTTAACATGATGTTCCTATGCCTCGACGTGCATGACGTAGCTAGATTGAAAAACGTATAGCTTTAACTGCCACAAATAAGGGATGAATGTAACATGATCTCCTTGGATTCCTCCTTGGCCTTTTGGAGTTCAAGTTGAGGAAGATTTCCTTCCTTTTGCCTCATATGATTAGTGCGCGTCCTCACAAGTCAGTTGTACATGCCAACGGGGCAACGGAAATTTTGATGATGTAAACCGCTGCTGCTTACATGGATTCTTTAACTGCACTCAGAATCACTGTTTTGATTGCAGTAAAACGTTACATTGTGGTGGTCTTCATTGTAGGCTAATTAATTTTACCTAACGTGAACGAAGCCACAATGTTCCAAGCACAGCTGCTTAATATAAGTCTCTAGTTATTAGTAGCTGGTGTGACGTAAACAAACCTGATTGGTTGCCTGAAACTGCTTCGTTTCCAGTGCCAACTGTCACCTGTAGAATTGGAGAAATTTAAACAACATCCAGCTCGATGGATATACATACACTGCGTTAATTCTTGACGCAGTGAACGTATAAACTTTTAGACGTCTTGTTAATGTGATCCTCAACTCATAACTTTCCAGACAGAGTTAATGTTACATCCAAGGGGGATGACCTCGCCCTAATATGGCAAGCAAAACAAAGGTGGCTAATGAACTGTGCCAAGAAAAACAACTTCCGCTTCGGAGTATTATTAGCTGCACATCTTCAGTGGATAAAGTTATTCCAACAGATGTTGTTTACGTTGACTTTGCAAAGGCATTCGAATCGGTCTGTCAATCTAAATTAATCGCTAACTCAAACATGTCGGTATTGCGGTGGTGCACACCTCCTGCGAAAATCGAAAAACCCCGGACAGGAGGACAGAATCATCGCCCAACTGACACGCGGCTGTCTCCTGGAAGATGGAAACGGCGACGAATACCATCAAGATGGTGACATTCAATAAGAACGTGATGGACCGTGAGTGGCTGGAACACCAATGACACCCCCTCATAAACCCCCCTCAGAAGGAAGCAATGTATAGGGTTGGTGTGACCAATACGCGAATGGGGTAACACCAACTCTTCCCGATGACTGGGTCGACAAGCCTGTTAATCTAAAGCTCCTGAGGACCGATGTAAGTCAGTTTATGGGTCGTTTTGATATGCTGGGATACTGGAATGGACATCCGTACTGACCAATAAGTTTTTTTTGTTTATATGTTTTATTTCTTGGAATAAATAATTCTCACCCGGTGAATATTAGCTTGGCGTTTGCTCCCTTCGCTTTCTCAAACCACGCACTGTACTGAGAGTAATCCCAAAAACGAGTACGTATTTTACTTGGGGTCGTGCTATCAGCTTCGCGTTTATTTGGACCCTCATACTACGAAGAAAGCGATACTAGTTACTTGGGGTGGTAACAAATCTTTACGACGTGTATCTGTATTGCTGTCTTGCGGGTTTAATCGTGCGCACGGTAGCAATGCCTTACTTTTTAAAAGGCCGAAAGGTGGATCTGAATGCTTGCGTATGCCGACCCTTCGTCCCTGTGGACACAGGACATTCCAAAAAATTAATAAAAACCGTAAATTTCGTAAAGGAATTTGGGCAATTCTGCAGTGCACTGATGCCTAAATCAACATTTCGTGGCATGGTTTGGATCGTGCATCCTGTCCAAAGATGACGTGGAGGTCTAAATTTAATCCAATGGTCAACCCGGTTAATTTTTAACGTGTTTCTTTCCAAATTTCAACCGCTGCACCATAATTATGTCTAAACGATGTCTGTAAAGTGGAATTGTCAATAATCAGGATGTTATTTATGAATGATGGTTCACTTACGTCCTCTGCTGTCACGTAATTTAACGCTAAGTAATAAGAAAACCAAGATGGATGGCTTCAGACTAGGAATAAAAACGCACATTCGAAGAGCAACGATTTTAATTTTCATCATCAATTTAGTGCTTGTTCACCTAAATGACGAAAAAAAAAACAATGCTTAGGATAAAATACAAAACCATAAGGGTCGCAGTACGGCACACATAGCAAAACCTTAAAATAATAAAAACTAATAGGGATCTGCCATTCAGTGCTGTGGTGGTGCCTCCATTTTGTAAGAATGATGTCATTGCAGTCTTACAGCATTGGGAAGGTCACTCCTGGTTTTTGTTATTTTGAGCTTTAACTAGGGCAGTAGGGTGGGCTGAAAAAATATAAATTTTGGGAATTCGAAATGTCATAGTGCAGAAAAGTTTACTTTTAGCATTACTACCACACACAAAAAAATTCATCACTTAATCTGAGGTCATGTCTTGGGTTGCCACAAGAGCCTTGGAGTTTAACATTGTATGTCAATGGGCGGAACGGAGAAAGAGACAGAAAGGATGATTTGATTGTATTTTAAAAACTTAAGTTTACCATTATCTCGTTTGATAATATCAGAAACCATAAAAGGTAACCACAATTTCAAGGATTTTTATTATTTTTTCCCCAGAAATTTGATAATGAGGTTATGGGCCAAAATAGGCAGAAATGGTTATTTTAGCCTGTCTTTGATGTTAAATTATACTCATAGTTTTGAACAAAAATTAAATTCCTTTTAATTGCAGCATTGTTACATGTTGTCTGAGAAAATCAAATGAGATAATCATAAAATTTAATTTTAAACCAATCAAATCATCATTTTTGCCTTTTTCGCAGTTTTTCCCATTGATGTACAAGTTGATGTACATTGATGTACATTGATGTACATTGGTGTACAAGTTCAAGGCTCTTGTGGCAACCCAAGATACGACCTCAGAGTTATGAATTTTTGTGTGTGTGATAGTGATGCTAAAAGGCAAATTTTCCGCGCTATGATATTTTGAATTTAGAAAATTAATTTTTTTTTAGCCCGGCCTATTGGGCAGCCATCCGTATACGTCCGGTTTTATAGAGCATTGTGGTCATTTCCCGTTTGCATGAAAATACTGGGCTTTCCCGTTAGTAGTCGCCCAAACTTTCATTAGATTTAGTTACAGTCAGGGTTAAGAGATACAGAGGCCTAGATACTATTTGCATGAAAATATTGTGACTGGAAAAAAAACGTGACGTCATAAATACTGTGTATCTTTGTTGGAAAGACAGCTCGAATCATTACTTATACAGACAATTCAGTTTGAAAGACATACAAACAAACAAAAGAATTACGATTATCGACATTCCCACTGCGGACACACACACATACAAACAAACAAAAACAACTACGATCTTAGTTATATAGATTGTAACTATGCTGTGCTCGACCCTTGTGGTTTCGTGTCCATCCTTAGCATTCATTGTCTTTTCTATCATTAGGTAAACAAAGCACTAAATTGATGCTAAAATTTAAATCGTTGCTCTTCATACACCACTAGGGCAGCCCCCAGTATATGGCCGGTTTTATAGAGCACTGTTGTGATTTCACATTTGCATTAAAATGCTGTGCTAGAAGTCGCCCAAGCTTTATTAGATTTAGTTGGATAAAGGGTTAAAAGACAAAGAGGGCCTAGATACCGAAGCAAGCAGTCTGCATTAAAGACTGTCCTTGTGAGGATACACAATACACTAGTCCAAGAAAGAAAGAAAAGACAACTGCCCCGACTGGGACTCGAACCCAGGACTTCCCTTTTACTAGTCGGCCTAGATACCGTTTGCATGAAAATGTTGTGACGTCATCACTACTGTGCCTCTTTGTTGAAAACACAGTTCGTCTCATTACTTCTACAGACAATCCTTTTGACAGAGATACAAAAAAAAAAAGAAATAAGAATTAAGAGTGGGAACCTCGGTAATCTGGTGACACACACACAGACACAAACAAACAAATGTTATGATCTTAGTTATAGAGATTGCGAGTTTCTATGCCTAGTCAGAAGGCATCATCTTCGTTAAACTTTTATCCCACTCTTAAATTAAATTCTCAACACAAGAAGACATGTATAGCACAAATTGGATGTCTATTACATTCTTTAAATCCCGAGGCTAGATTTCAGTGAGTCTCCCTTTTGGCATTTGGGGTCTTTGAAAAGGATCGAGGATGGTCCATACACAGATGCTGCATTGATTGGCGCTGACTATTCTTCATCTTCTCTTCCCCGCCCCCCCCTCCCCAATTTCTTCCACCGATCTTCGTAAATAAACTTTCTCAAGCATTTCCGTATCTAAAGGCATCTGAAGAATTCCTTATTTACACAGGTGAGTGATTCATTGAAGAATCTCGGCATCTGGTTTTCTGATGACCTTGCGTTGCTAAGGGACACGTGCCTTTTACATTTCAATTCTGAATTCGTAAAGGCAGCCTGCGACTGCCGAAAGTTTAAAAAAAAAAGACGATAAAATTTGAGGAACGTGCGTTAAGAATTTGATAGAGGTAAATCGGTTTTTCATGTCTTGTTAGGTTTGATTTTTATTTTTTGTACGGGGTTCCCAGTGCCATAACGCAGTGTCACAGTGCAGTACATCAGAGCATAGATCACGCATCTGAAACCAGTTCGTTTAGCTAGCTAGAGCTACAAACAATGACGTGTTTAGTCAAGCAAGTGCTGTGAAAAATTTCAGACCTACAAAACTGGGGGCGAAAAGATGAATCTTTGAAAAAAATATGGCGGCAGTAAACAGGAGACAAAAAATTGCTCGAATGTGTAGTTTGTTCCACATTATGTTTGCAGAAAACTGACTGTATGACGCCACGTTTCCTTGCACTACGAGTAAAAACCATGTGGATATCACGGTGAACGGAAAAACAAATCCAAAGAAAAAAATCTACGGAAAAAAATCTAGGAAAAAAAGATCCAGAGAAAAAAAATCCGGAGGAAATAAAATCCAAAGAAAAAAAATCCAAAGGAAAAAAAATCCACGGAATATAAATCCAATACTATTTTTTTATTTCATTATTTTTCTTTTATCTTCATTGCCAGAAAATTGTGGCATTCGCTTTCTGTCGACTCGCAATTGTAAACAGGTTTTTTTTTTTTATCTCTGGTAATTTGTCCACTAAGTTCTGGGCTTTCAAAGTAATTGTGCGACTGCTACTCAAATGTGTAACTCCGGTGTAGTCCCCTTTCCTATTAAAAGACATCGACCAGGTCGAATCGGTCAAGCATCGTTTTACCAAGAGGCTGCCTGATCTGCGTGACTATTCACCCGAAGCACACAATTAATGGGAAAGAAAATGTGGGGCCAACATCATTAAAGTGCAAAAAGCAAAATTTTAAAGCGTGTATAACTTAAAAATAACACTTGTTTAAAAATTGCATGGCCAAATGAATGGAAATAGCAAGGCAGGGTAGGGTCTCGACTGCCTTACCACCAAGGTTAGACGTGCATCGGGGACACAAAGACCAGTTGTAGGAAGAGGAGGGGATTGCCAATTGTTTTGCAATATCACTGAGTTAAAATTTTTAAAAGGATAAAATATCAACCAACGTAAGTTGATGGTCACTGCATTAAAATAGAAGGGAGTGTCCCACTAACACCAAACTTAGTTTAAAGTTCGTTTGTTACAATGTATTCGCAAATGCCTCACCATAATCGGATGGTGTGCGCAACTGCTCGCAAAAACTCATTTAATTTTCGACTGTCTTGGCGTATTGTTCACACAGGCTTTTAAGTTTTGTTGCATCTCCTTGTAAATGCTTCCTTTTCTCTTGTTGGGCAGCTTTGAACGAGTTTCGTAGCACGAAATACGAAATAACCTCACATTAACAAAATGCGAAAAAAATAAAAATAAATGGCATTGGATTTTTATCCCGTGGATTTTTTTCTTTGGATTTTTTTCTATGAATTTTATTTCCTCTGGATGTTTGTCTTTGGATTTTTTCCTGAATTTTTTCCGTGGATTTTTTTCTTTGGATTTTTTTTTCCAAGATTCGGATATCACACGTAGACTTGCACTGTTACTGTAGATTATACGAGTGGGAGATTGACGTACTTTTTTGCACTCGTAGTGGAAGAAAACGTGGTGTCATACAGTTAGTTAGCATGATGTGGAACAAACTACAGAACAAGAAGGAAATTAAACAGGAAAAGATTTAAAAAAAATATGAAAATAGTGGCAATAAAACGGGGATAAAAGTCTTCTGTGTGAAAAATGATGGACAAACAATGACGACAACAAAATTGCAGTTGCGTGAAAATTGCTGGCAAACAGATTTTAGTTCTATAAACAAATACTGGTAACGAGAACTGGGGTAAAACCTGCAGGTGTGGTGGCGATAAAACGGGGACAAAAAATGTCAGGTATTTATTTGGAAAGCGGTGGAAGTCAAATGGAGGCAAAAAATTAGCAGCCTGTGAAAAATGATGGCAAAAAAAGGGGGAAATTGCAGATCTGTAGAAAATGGTGACGATAAAATGGAAGAAAAAATGTCTTCCTCCTTTCTCCCCTCCATCTATTCTTACGTCTATGGCTCCTCAATAAGTGCTTAATAAAACTTTTAAAACGCTGAACCACCTTTTCTCTAAACCTTAAATTTTTCTCAACCCTAAAGTCATTTACCACGAAGTGCGGAAATTCGTTCTCAGCTTCATTTTCGAATTCCTTTTCCCTTCCTCTTTTCAATCATTAACGCAGAAATTAGTTTAGTTGTCGCGCACAAAAGAGGGGACACCATATTGTAAAAGCGCACTCTTGCGGGAAACAGTTGAGTTTGGAAACGTTTTAGACCTAACTCAATTTTGGCCACTAGATGGCGAGAATGTCACCAGAGGGCTTTAGGGAAATAAAAGTCGGAAAGAAAAGACCAAAGTTATTTGAATAGTTGAATGTAAGTTAAGTTTCTTTTCCAGTTACCCACTGATCTCAAGAGAAAAGTCTGGATGTAGTAGACGTTGAGAATTGATTATGTCTACAAGATTCGATGGGGCGGACTGTACCCAAAGTTTTTATTTGTGTGTGTACGTAGAGGGAAAGGGGAAGGGGAGGGAAGATTATTGGTTGGCAAAAATCGACTAGAATATCGTTTATTTCCACGTCTTCCTGCCTTCTCTTTCTAGAATGAGTTTTCAAAAGTAAATTTAAAGTTGCCAGATGCAATGAAACTTGCACAAAGGTCGATAATCAGGTTGGAATTGATATCAAATAGAAATTTTTAAGCGTTTGTAGTTAACCCTAGTGTATCGACATGCAATGTGACTATGTAATGTAACTGTCATCAACTTTGTGGTGTTATCTTTTTAGATAAAAAAAAAAGAAAAACATTTGATATTTTACCATTCCAATCTTCTTTCTAAAATTGCACAAATTAAAATTACCACCGTATCTTTTTCAATGGTTTACTAGCTACGTGAAAAACTGCAGTTTCTATGTTTTCTTCCGGGGATCCCTCTCGCACTTGTTGCCCATTTCCGCAGGGTTTCCGCAGGGTTCAGTAATAGGTCCCTTACTCTTTAATATCTTGTTCAACGAGCTCCCTCTTTGTTTACACCAGAGTCGGTTTGTCATGCTTACTTTTTGCTGACGATCTTACATTTTTTTCGCGCCATTCATTCAACCCGATCTTTGTCCACATGTTTTTTTTTTAGTCTGATCTTAATTTTATTGCCCAACGAGTTCACAATAATCACCCCATGAGTTTAATATCTCAAAATGTGGTACGTTTCATTTTGGATCGAAAGATTTAACCCTTTAGAACCATCTTTCCACACCGTCTGAGGATTTAATTAAAGACCTTGGTATCATTGTTGATAACAATCTTAATTTTCGACAGCAATATTCGGCTGCTGCTAAAAAAAAAAAATGTCTGCTTAACTTGATCTTAAAGTCTTTCAGTTATCTCGACTGTAATGTTTAGCGTCTCTCTATAAAGGAGTTTTTTTTTCCGCCCACTATTGGAATTTTGTGTTTAAGCCTGGAGGCCACACTACAAAAGAAGTAATTTTCGTTCTAGAAAAAACAAAAAAAACAAAAAAACTAAAAACAAGCAAATGGTGCCGCCGGTTATATTTGAGTCCTTAGAAAACTCATCTACGTAAGCTCTTTCCCACCGTAACCAATCGTGTTAACAGAGGCGACTTAACCGAAACTTTTAAATTTGTTAACCATCACTACTGTGTCCCACTTTGTCTTTTGTCACACAAAATGTTCGTCATACCCGCGGTCACACTTTCAGACTTGCCGTTCCCAAATTTCATCGTGACATCAGAAAATACATTCTTTTCAACAGTTATTCCACCTTTTGAATGACTGTTGGGGTGTTCATTTTTGAACGACGCCATGTTGCGTGCATCGACACGTCTTACTGTGACTTCAGGAGCAGTTGACCTCGGTAATTTACTTCCGTCATCTTTGTATGATACGGAAGTAGTCGTACAACCTAACCAAAATAAAAGTATGATAATACTATAAGTCTATTGGAAGCGACGTTATAAAATACGAAATTTAACCATTTTGAAATTAAATGGTTGTTTAACTATTCGAATTATTTACGGCAGTCATCTTCGAAAATGGCCACCAACGTAAGCATTAGCATCAGGTGTGTGAAAATTGCTGGCAAAAAATTGAGCAAAAAATTGTAGTTATATAAACAAAAACTGGTAACGAAAAGTGGGGAAAAAACTGCAAGTGTGGAAAATGTGGGCAATAAAACGGGGAAAAAATATATAAGATGTTTGGAAAGCGGTGGAAGTCAAATGGAGACAGAAAGTTGGCAGCCTGTGAAAAATGGCGGCAAAAAAAAGGGATAAAATTGCAGATCTGTAGAAAAGGGTAACGATAAAATGGGAGAAAAAATGTCTTCCCCCTCCCTACCCCCAACCTCTATTCTTAGTCTATGGCTTCTCAATATGTGCTAAACAAAACTTTTAAAAAGCAGAACCACTTTTTCTCTTAACCTTAAATTTTTCTCAACCCTAAAGTCATTTACCACGAAGTGCGGAAATTCGTTCTCAGCTTCATTTTCGATTTCCTTTTTCCCTTCCTCTTTTCAATCATTAACGCAGAAATTAGTTTAGTTGTCGCGCACAAAAGAGGGGACGCCATATTGTAAAAGCGCACTCTTGCGGGAAACAGTTGAGTTCGGAAACGTTTTTGGCCTAATTCAATTCTGGCCACTAGATGGCGAGAATGTCACCAGAGGGCTTTAGGGAAATAAACGTCGGAAAGAAAAGACCAAAGTTATTTGAATAGTTGAACGAAAGTTAAGTTTCTTTTCCAGTTACCCACTGATCTCAAGAGAACAGTCTGTATGTGGCAGACGTTGAGAATTGGTTATGTCTACAAGATTCGATGGGGCGGGCTATACTCTAAAGCTTTTATTTGTGCGTATCTGGGGAGGGAGAGGCGGAGGGAAGGTTATTGGTTGGCAAAATCGAATAGAATATAGTTTATTTCCACGTCTTCCTGCGTTCTCTTTCTGCTGTAGAACATAGAATGAGTTTGCAAAAGTAAATTTAAAGTTGTCGAGTGGAATGAAACTTGCTCAAATGCCGATAATCAGGTTGGAATTGATATCAAATAGAAATTTTTAAGCTTTTCCAGGTAATCCTAAAAATGGAAAAATATAAACAGAGTAGCCATCAAGTGCAGGTGAAAGATGAAATCTCGACGTTTCGGTTCCTAGCTTGGAACCGTTTTCAAACGAAGGATTTAACACATGTCAAATAACTTAAAACTCTAGCTAACCCTAGCGTATCAGCATGTAATATGACTGCAATGTGACTGTCGTCAGCCTTGTGGTGTTAGCCTTTTAGATTTAAAAAAAAAACATTTAGACCTTACCATTCCAATATCCTTTTAAATTGCACAAATTAAACTTGTCACATTTTAATTACAGTATACTGCCTCCGATTTTAAAGACAGAGAATCACAGGATACGTTAACGCTAGAGTATAAAGGGTCGAAGTTTTTGAATCTTTGTTCTTCATGTTTCCTGTTTTGACCTGTTAATGGATTAACATGTCAAAAAAATGGCTTCGTCGTTTAGAAAAAAAGTATTAGAGCACGTATCCCCATGGAAATCACAGCCGTGAAGGTACACAAATTTAAAAAAAAATTAAAAAAACAGATTAGAGTTCACTCGAACGAAACTAGTTATAATTTGAACTTCAATTCCAGGGAACAAGGATTGTATTTACTCACTGGTAATTTCAGAAAGTGAACGCGATTTGTGCTTGAAAGGTGTGTGTTTGTGTTTCCGTTTCAGTTCTATTGCGTGTGAGTTATGCGCTCATTTTATGTGCGTATTTTAAACTTTGTAGGGGTTTTATTGTTTGCGTCGTTTGTTTTGTAAGTGTTTGCGAGTTTCAGTTTTAGTTCTTGTGCGTTCATTCGTTTACATTTTATAAGTGAATTTTTAATGGGCGAAATGTCCAACCGTTTTGTTTGTTTGATTAGTGATGTACATATTTGCGTGTGCATGGAGTTTAGTATGTCACAATCCTTGCTCCCTGGAATTGGATTAAAATAATAGTTAGTTTCGTTTGAGTGAATTCTAAATCTTTTTTTTTTACTTTTTGGTATGTCACAATCCTTACACCCTGGAATTGGATTAAAATAATAGTTCGTTTCGTTTGAGTGAATTCTAAATCTTTTTTTTTTACTTTTTGGTATGTCACAATCCTTACACCCTGGAATTGGATTAAAATAATAGTTCGTTTCGTTTGAGTGAATTCTAAATCTTTTTTTTTTACTTTTTGGTATGTCACAATCCTTACACCCTGGAATTGGATTGAAATAATAGTTCGTTTCGTTTGAGTGAATTCTAAATCTTTTTTTTTTACTTTTTGGTATGTCACAATCCTTACACCCTGGAATTGGATTAAAATAATAGTTTGTTTCGTTTGAGTGAATTCTAATCCTTTTTTTTTTTTGACTTTTTGGTATGTCACAATCCTTGCTTCCTGGAATTGGATTAAAATAATAGTTCGTTTCGTTTGAGTGAATTCTAATCCTTTTTTTTTTACTTCAGTGCCGTCACAGCTGTGAGTTCCATGTGGATAAGAGCTCTAATGCTTTTTTTCCCCTAAACGGCAAGCCTTTGATCTTCAGCTATTTCGTTGGCTTTTTTCACTTACTTTTTAATGCCATATACATGAAAAACCAATCGTATGTGTCTGGTTTGTCATGTCCACGTGTGGTGTGTGTCCATCCTCCGCCGTGCTAATTGACTTTTTGTTTAATTTTGCTATTTCAAGCGGTGACAATTTTGCGGAAGTCCCTACAAGTGTTCTCTGCAGGAGCTCTTTCAGTATATTGTCGAGTAACTACGTGTCGTCGGTAATGCTTATGTGAAGGCGAACCAAGCAGTGCTACATAAAAATAAATACAAACAACGTTTCGAAAATTATCAATTTTCGTCTTCAGGTTAGCAATAAAATTAAAGCATGGTAAAAGCCACTAAGTCAACCTATATTAAAAGCATAAAACAGACATTTAAACAGACATCTGTTTTATGCTTTTAATATAGGTTGACTTAGTGGCTTTTGCCATGCTTGAATTTTATTGTTAACCTGAAGACGAAAGTTGATAATTTTCGAAACGTTGTTTGTATTTTTATGTAGCACTGCTTGGTTTGCCTTCACGTAATCTGTTACTGTGCTTTTTACTCCATTGTCGGTAATGTTTAAAAAAATTGAATTTAAACATGTAAACAAACTAGAATTTTTTGAGTGAGAGATGCCGAAAACAACAATAAAAAAATTGGGTGTTTTCTGGAAGAATTCGTCTCACGTCAATTTTATTACACAGGCTATTGGAAAACTACCTTTTTGCGTCACAGTCATGACGTCACTGATCTCATGATGAACGATCGCCGACTCAAACTTTCTTTATTTGCTTTCTTGGAATTCCCGAGCTGCCGGGGAAGAACAACGAAAGCAGTAAAACGTAATAGCCTTTCCAACTTTCGGCAAAATTGAAAACTTTTTCTGTTTGTTTTAAAAACATTTTGTTCTTTGACGTCATGTCTTCCGATGTTGACTTACCTCATGAGGCCACTTCTTTTTGCCCTTCCTCAAGTTTAACGGTTTTCTTTTGAAACTTTCGGTTTTAACATTCGGAATTCGATGTTGGATCCGCCGTAGGGGATGTTAATAGTGTTTAATCGATAGCATAGTTTAAATCGATATGCCAGTATGACAACGAACCTGAAAATGTACGGGATTTTGTGGCACAGGTTGTCAACACAAAGGAAATGTGTATCATATTTACGAAGGACAAAAAGTAATAAGTAATGATTTTCATGGATATGTAATAAGCTCACCTATCTCAAATGGCAACAGAATAAACTAAGTTCTCATTTTCCTTTCCTGTATGGATTTGGTAGCACAGATTTGGATTTCTGTGATAATAGTTTTTAATGAAAATTCGGATTATTAAACCGTACACTATTCGTCTTAAACTCGAATTAGCTGTTTATTGAAGATAAGTCGAAAGTTAGCCGACATCGAAAATCCTAAGTAGAAAAAATGTAGTACAGTGCGCCATTGCCAAGGGGGAAGAGGTGGGGAATTTGCCCCCACCCCCCCCACCCACCAAGACGCCAAGTTAATAGAACGTTTGATAAAAGTTACCCTTTAATTTCCTAAGTAGCAACCTACGGAGAATTGGGTTCGAGAGCAGTCCTATTCATTCATGCAGCACATTGTCGATGCTTTTTTTTAATGAAGCTAATGTGTGTCGTTAACGAAGTCCGTTTTTTTTTACGGTTGCTTGTCTTCCTGTAGTGGTTAAATGCGACGATCAGATGTTATTATTTCATTGAGTAACGTCGAGAGAGCTTACTAGCTATGAGGATGCAACGATGTTTTAATTTGCCATGATTTTTTAAAATCAACTTGACTACCACTGAAAAAGGCGACGAACGGACGCACGGACTAAATCGCTGCTATAGTCTTCGTAGCTCCGCTGTACGGAACACTAATACGGAAGAAATTTCAGACTCAAACATGAACTGTAATCCTCGTTTAGGCATTAAGGACGGACAAGCCGACGGCTCTACAAGAGTTAAATAAATACAGATGCAAACATATTTAGGTTGCCTTTTTGACTTATATGTCAGATTGCCTGAGCGGGGAATCGAACCCACGACCATTGAAACCAAAGGCCGAGGTGCTACCGCTGAGCCATACTGGCACGGCCGTGTCTCAGCAGTAGGGCCTCGGCATTTGGTTTCAATGGTCGTGGGTTCGATTCCCCACTCAGACAGTCTGACATATAAGTCCAAAACTCAACGTAAATAGGTTTGCATCTGTATTTTATTTAACTCGTTTAGGCATCATAGAACGGGCTGTTTCGATCTGCTGAACGTAGTCCTAAACTAAATGATTTAATGACTTTCAAAGGGTAAATATTAAAGAAACACCCGTCTCTACGATGGGTATTTGCTTATTCGTCTTTTCACTGTAGTTTCATTTATCATCATTTCAAAGGGTATTTTTTTTAATTTTAAATTATTGTTTTTTAACGTTATGTAACGGTTATTCCTTACACTACAATTTTCTATACTGGAAACAATAAATAGCGATACGAAATAAAACAAGTAATAAAGAAAAGCATATTATTACGACATATAAAAGCACAATTATTACGGAACGACGCCTGACAGCTGCCATGTCTTTATTTTTTTTTATGTCACCAATCTTTTCTAGTTTCCAAATTACTTGAGGATTTATTTTAAAACTCACAGGAAATAATAATCTTGTCTTATCATGCCTTTTTGTTTACGCTAAGATTGGAAGTAGGGTTTATTAGTTTGGTAACAGTTTCTTTCCGAATTATTTCACTCTTATTTAGTTTTCACATGGTAAATTTTTTTTATTAAGATTATAATTCACGCAGTTGTTTAATATTGAGAAGTTCCACTTCATGTAAAATTTCATTAGTAGAGTGCAGAAAATTAGTTTCAAAAACTTTTGGCTATTTTATTCTGGATATATTTTTTATTCTGTTTAAATTGGAGGCATGTCACACCTCGCTACTTCTATTTCGGGAAACCGAACTCCACCACCTACACAGAGTAATATTTACCTCTAACATCAAACTCTACGGCACATAAAAAACTTTTTTTTTTTTACATAAAGTTTTGTTCACTGTAAACAACACTTTACGTAAAAAATTTTAAAACTCTGTATGAGAAGCATTTTCCTTGAAGAGTTTTTAAGCAAAAGATCTACAAAAACATTCATTGATCACTGATGCAGTTTTTAATTCACCCAAGTAACAAAGAAAACAATATTATTCTAATGCCTCGTTTCCGGCATAATTAGGATCAATACAAAAAAATATATTAAAATGCATCACAAGGATACCAGGTATTAAAAGAAACAAAAATACATTTTATGAGCTCGACTTAAAGAAAAACCGACCTATATAAGGTCCAGACCGAATTAAACTGGACGATAGCATCATTATTGACCTAAACCATGCGCAATGGCTGTTTGCTGTGACGTCACCATGAGTTAGCCAATGATGAACGAGAACAACGGCTGTTTGACGGTCTGATTGGACTAGCCCAGTCACGTGATATGAACGTCACACCAAACAGCCATGGCGCGTGGTATAGCTTATCTTGCTGATAATGCGTTTTAATGAATGCTTCTCACGAAAACTGTTGAAAAAAAATCATCTTTTTAGAGTCAATCAAACCTCAGTCCGTAACACGTACTCTCGAACAACTGATATTAGCAATTACAGGCCGAAATCTCTCTAACCATCTCATTCAAAAATTTGTTTGACGGTAGCTTTTCACCGCCTTCCGTATCAACAACACGTATATAAAACACTCCGTACACGCCAACCCGGCTTTCACAGGATTAGAAGCACAGAAGAAGCTACCTTCAAACTAGCTGATGCCTTATTGATTCCTTTCATAAAAATTCTTGCACAATGCTGCATTTATTGATCTCAAAAAGGCTTTCACAATACAGTCAATCACAAACGGTTGCGTAATAGGCTACTCCACTATTGCAACCAGGTTATCGACCATGATTGGTTCAGAAACTACCTAGATAACAGGAAGCAATACGTACAAATTATGGAAATCTCATCACCTCTCCATGTAAATTGTGGTGTGCCTCGGGGCTCGATCCTCGGGCCTTCGCTGTTCTTTTAATATACATCAATGAATTGCCGGTGGTATCCAAGTGCCCCAATTTATTTTATTTAATGATTATCCAACTGTGTGCCTTTCTGGTAAAGATGTGTCACAGCTTGTAATGTCACTAAATCGCAAGCTGCTAAAAATAATGACTAGCTTAATCTAAACAGTTCCGTATAACTGCTGCCCAATGTTATATTAAATAAAGTAATTCATCCATTGATTTCAGTGGATTGAAGGCCTTTTTCTACGATGCAATAATTGAGAAGTAGTCTGACCATTGCAACATGATCGTCTCTAAGGCGTACCGTAGGCTCGCGATTGTTGAGCGTTGTTTCACGTCGGGCAACCCTAATGTTAAAACTTGGGCTTTTAAGGTCTATGTGCGACCTCTGCTGGAGCATGCCAGCCAAGTTTGGTCTCCTTACCTCCTTGGGGATATTGATCGAATTGAGTCCGTCTAGCGTCGCTTCACAAAAAAACTGCCTGGCCTTTGCGACCTCTCATATGGTGAGCGGTTCTTGTACACCGGACTCGAGTCCTTTGAACTACGTAGGCTGCGTGCTGATCTGCGGTTGTCCTTTCGGATTGTCCGTGGTCTGTTGCCAATTGACACGCCCTTCTTTGATCATTGTTTCAGTAGGGCTACTAGAGGCCACTCACTTAAATTGCAGGTTGCCTCTGCAAAGCTGGACTGCAGGTTAAACTTCTTTGCTGTCCGGGTTGTCCGCCCATGGAATTCACTGTCGGAGGAAGCAGTCCTGGCACCAACTGTGGCACGTTTTTCCAGTTTGCTGGAGAGACTTCCTCTAAGGGGGTTCCTGAAGGGACCTGAATTTGTCCTCGATTCACTCAAATGATATTTCTCTTTCGGTTTTCTACATGTTTTTAACGACTAGGACTTGTGTAAGAGGTTGCGCCCTTTAAGCTCCTTTCTACCTATGAGTGGATAAACCTTATTATTATTATTATTATTAAGTATGGTACATTTTTGGATCTCTGATATTCACTCTGTGTAAAGCGTATCAGATAATCAAACACAGGTGGGAGGATTTGGTTAATAAGCCGCCCTCTTTAAATCATAATACCTTTAAAAGGTATTAGAGCATCATTTAAAATGGGATATGGGATAAAAAGGGTTTCGTGTGAGAGGCAATGGGAGGTGGGAAGAAACATTCGATACAATTCGATAGATCAAACAGTCTCTTTCTTTTTCAATTAACGACTTTTTACGTGATTGATCGAGGAAGAATGTGTCAAGTGAAAAAAAGAAACTTTAAAAAGAACTTGAGGAACATAAAAAGTAATGTTAATTTTGGATGTGGGATGGGGGAAGGGTGATAGGAAGGGGGTTCTTGGTTGCACTCTCTGGCACACGGAGTACTTTGGCCAGATTGTTTCCGGGACCGATGTCCTCAGTTTAATAACTATCTACAAAAAAAGATAGTTCAGCGTGTTCAGCGTGTACAATAAATCTAAGGATCATAGTTGATTGTCCATGCCATTGTTGCTTGAAATCTTTGGTTGCAACATAGAAAAGAAACAAAATTTAAATTCCCGGTTTCGAATTTCAAAATCCTCCTACGCATTTGTGTTGCCCCCCCCCCCCACCACATGCCCCACACCAACAAAAGTATAAGTTCAGATCACCTTGCATTCGTAATAAATAAAAAAAAATAAAAAACGGTTAACAATTTATAATGCTACTAGTGTTTTCACTTTTTTTAGTCCAGCCATTTTTGACAAAGTTTCAATTAGGCCTAATTCATGTTAAAATTCGTGACAAACAAACCTTACTGAAACTATCAATTACGGACAGAGATGCTTTGAAAATCGATTAGACTATATGAAGCGTGGATCAACGCCAATACAGCGAGCAAAGTGAAAGAGTGGCTAGTTAAAACTTTAATCGTAAAAAAAAAAAAATGTAAAAAAAAATTGCTACACTTTATTCCCGATGTGCACACCCTTATGTGTCGCAAATTGCTTCAGCCAAAGTTTAGGCCGAACGACATTCACTTTTCGTTATTTGAACACAAGTGCGAGTTAGGACAAGTAGACTGAATGTCCCTTTAAGTTCTTCCGCAAAAGTCTTTTGCTGGTTTTCCTCTTTAAAACATACTTGAATCACTCATTCTTAATCCCACCACTCGAGTTGGCCACCGTAAGGGTTGGTCGATCAATTCTCCTGGCATGAATTATACACGTCGAACGTTTCATGGATTTTATCGCTTAATGCGCCAGGGTGTGTGTCGTTTGTGACGCGCCCAAAGGAACAAGTCATCAATTATTGGGTGGCGGAGAGGAATTATTTACCGAATCGGATTGGTGGATCGACTTCCCTTGGCGACCGGCAAGCCCACGCGCAACAAGTGGGTGCGAGGAGCCGGGGGAGGGGGCGGGGAGTGTGTTGGGAGTGGAAAATCGGTAAAAACACCTGTGACACGTCGGGCAGGTTTCACGTTTGTCGAAATGTCTACGATTACAGCACTTCTTAGCAAAACTTAGAATTCAGAACATGGATTAAAGATGACGCTGGACATTGTAAGAATTGAAAATATGGCAAATGAACACATTCTGTGTTCATTCAGATGAATGAATATGCTACTAGGCATGACTTGACATACAATTTTTCAAAGGCAATAGAAAACAGTACAATTACGGTTTGCAGACAAAACCGTGTTAAAAATAGGTCAAGTTTCGTTCCTCCGCCGAGATATCAAACGCAACCTGTTTATGACAAGGTTTTTATCCATAAAATCGTTACTGTAATGCTTTTTATTGTTAAAAAATTTACCGTTAAAAGGCGCGTCAGTTTTGAACAAACAAACAATGACACTGGAGGAAAATTATGAACATTTAAAACTATAATTCCGTAAAAAAATTAAAAGAAATAAATCAGTAAGTAACAATGGCACACTTTATAACAATTTAAGTAACTAAGAACAAAGTGGTGTATGAAAGGTGTTCGCGAACCTAGAAAAATCAGAACCCAAGTCACAACATCAAACGGCGAGAACCTTGACAAGAATCCTGATTGTTTCAGAAAATACTACGAACCAATCTCAAGGTCAATGGATCCAGAAAAGTCCTTGGCAAAAAGCACCATAATTTGAAATTTATGAAGTACAGCTCCGGTATAAAATTGTTATTACGCGATGTTCGTCAGAAATCTTTTTCTGGTGATTCCGACGGTATCGCTACCCCGCAGTGTAATGTGCTGCTGCTCTGCAATACTTCCTTGCATACAATGCAGCCTTACCTGTGCGGTGTTTTCAGCGGAAAAGGATGAATTAGAAATCCTTATTTTTTTTTTTTTTTTGTGTATGTCTGCGCTGTTTGGCGTTTAACTAGAGAACAATTGTAGAGAAATTTAGCCCGCTTTTTTAGTACCAGCTCCAGAACAATTAATAAATATGAAATCAGCCCCTTGGTATAACCAACCTCCGGTATATTCACCAGTGAAATTTTCACATTTGTAGAGTAAATGAAGATGGGATCTAGCCACACGCTAGTGTGTCGCGCCAAGTTAGGCAACAATCATCACAACTAACATCACATCAATTAAATCGTCGAGGTTGTAAACCATTGTAGCGCGGCGCCATAGCGTCAGTGTCTTATATCTCGAAGCGTAGTTGGGCACATTTCAGGTACTTGAGGACAAATAATAATGCGTTACAAAAGCTTAAATTGTGTTGAAATCAAGAGCAATGACCCACCTGACAAAAATTAACTCGTGCAGGAATGCCAGCTAAGCTGCTTTCAATGCAAAATCTGACCCTCAATAACGTTGAAAATGTGTAACTAGCTAGCTAATTCTAGTCCGCTCATCCCCATGTTAATTTCCATAGGGTGATTATTCATCGATACCGAGATAACGGGAATGCTTCCAGCTATGAAATTAGACGAATGGCTGCAGTACGATACGAACTGCGTACCTTTTATGGTTTGGAGCCTAGGGGTGTAACGAAGATGGCGTGGGTTGGCGCGTAAGTACGAAAATGTGGTTATAACCTTTGTTACTATTGTCGGCATCATCTCTCATTGGACAACCAAAGTTCGGACAATGACAACGTGTATACTGACGTGCGTGCCTAGACACACACTAGTGTAGCAGGATGAATCTAAACAACGTTGCCAAAGAAATTGTATTCACGTCCAATTCGCGAAAAATAAACCAACTCTAAAAACAAAGCAAAATAAACCATGCCAAAAACTGGTGAAGAAGCCACCAAGTTGAGAGTGGTTCGGCCCTTCAAAGGAGTGATATCAACACACCAAAACTAACGAATTAAAACAAATTACAACAAAATTAAAACCAAACCAAAAACCTATAAAGAGGTGGCCAAGTTGAGAATGGTTCGACCTATAGGCAAAAGGTAGTAACAAATTGTTGAAAACCAATTTCTTGTTGACGTGCCACTTTATTACACATCTGCACGGTAGTGGAAGTGAGTCTAATACACAATTAAAAAAAAAAGGACTGATATCATATCAAAAACCAAAACTGGTAAAAGGGGCCGCCAAGTTCCGAATGGTTCGGCTCTTCAAAGGAGTGATAACAACACACCAAAACATTCGCCTACTTAATCGCACCGAATAATACTTTGGACGTTAAATAAAAACTTGAACATTACTACCGAAAGTAGCAATGTTCTAGTTTTCATATAACCTTCGAACTATTAAGCGGTGCGATTAACTTGGCGAATGTTTTGGTGTGTTGATGTCACTCCTTTGAAGGGCCAAACCATTCGGAACTTGGCGGCCCCTTTTACCAATTTTGGTTTTTGATATGATATTATTTAATGCAACAGTCGAAAAATGGACGAATGAATGAAACGTATAAAACAATAGTTCACAAAGAAGGAAGTAACAACGAAAAAAGCCAAACACACAAAAAAAAAAACAATATGTGTATCCCTCATAGAATTTATAAAAAAAAAATAAAGACAAGAGGAACAATGAGCAATTTCCTCAAGCTGAAAGCTACCAACAAAACTATAACAAGTATTAGACTAAACAGTTGAATATGTATAAACTATCTGTCATCAACGTAATAACATACACCAACCAACCAGGCTGTCACATTTTCATCGTTTGTTGGCACACTGGCTACTGTTTCGTTCCAGGCCTACAGTTCGATAGCCCATAGTTTTTCGTCAACAATGCATGTTGTAATATTTAGTTTGTTACTAATTATTACTACGTAATCGACATTAAATTCCTAACTGCCTACTATTCGCTTTATTTCTTTGCCACCGGGCCTAGAATGACCGTCAAGAGGGTGTCTACTTTTTATTTTTAATATTATTAGAGGCATAGGTATCAACCTTCCTAACTCCTTCTTTGAAATGTATGTTTCCCCCTTTTGCATTAGAGGATCTACGTTTAAACTGAAAATACCATCCTCATGGTTAAATGAAACAAAAAATTCCTTCGCTAACAGACCGGTTGTAATGTGGAACTCGCTTCCTGACTTTGTTGCTTCAGCACATTTGGTTAACACATTCAAAAACCGGTTGGATAACCATAACTCAGATGATCTGAAATATTATTTTGGTTAACTGGTGCCTTTGTATATATTATATTTTTTGTTTCCTTTTTTTAATACTCTGACCAAATTGTTAGTGTATAATGAAATCTTCTTGGTTGTTTTGACGCTTGGTTGTTTTGACGCTTGTGTAAGTTTGCCTCATTCCTGTCTAGGAAACCGGCAACTGAATGTTGTTATTAAATTAAATTCCGTTGCAATAGTCTTCCCAGGTTTCGCCATCTAGACACACGCTAGTGTGTCGCGCCAAGTTAGGCAACAAACATCACAACAAACATCACATCAATTCAATTGTCGAGGTTGTAAACCATTGTAGCGCGACGCCATTGCGTCAGTGTCTTATATCTTGAAGCATAGTTGGGCACATTTCAGGTACTTGGGGAAAAATAATAATGCGGTACAAAAGCTTAAATTGTATTGAAATCAAGAGGAATGACCCACCTGACAAAAATTAAATCGTGTTTGAATGCCGGCTATGCTACTTTCAATGCAAAATCTGCCCCTCAATAACGTTACCAGTTTTGCTTTTTGATATGATGCAGATAACTAAAAGTTAACTACAACGAAATTAATTCTTCTAACTGCAACTTAATGATAACCAACAACTGACTAAATGATGTCAATTACGCCGGCTACTTCTGATGACAGTACACGTGATACATTTCCTTTAAAACTTACCAACGATTTCCTTCCAGTTGCGTTAAGTTTCGCACTAAAAAAAAAACATTCCAAGAGATTAAAAAGTATTCAGAAACCCATTTTCAAACGCATTTTTTTTCCCAAGCCATAAACGTCAGCGGCTGGTCCCGTTTCGCTGCTACAATTACTGCACGCTGTTAATCATTAAAGGGGGGGGGGGGGGGGGCTTATTTTTTTTTTTTGGTGTGTGTGCTGGGGTTAGATACACACAACCCGACCGACCTAAAAGCCTTTAGAGCCCAGACACCATTGTTTACGAATCAAGTGTACGCCGCCTGTTCCTGGCCCGTAATTTCTGCTGCAAGCGCACAGGAAGGGTATTTCGTTGGCCCTAAAGCGCTGTCATGTTGCGCGTTCATTAAACCCGCTTATCAAGCCTTTGTGATGGAAGAGAAAGGGGCCCAAGAAGGCCACTATATGTGTCTTTAAACAGACTGTGCTTTCGGAGTCGTTGCAAGCCTCGCGACACTATCTTTATGGCGTGATTCTTCGCGAGCTGCTGAAGACGGCAAGTTGCCACAAAAGCTTCCAGAACTTATGCTGCCATTACGCTACAAGGCAGTAATTGCATTGAAGGAGAGAGCCGTCTAACAACATAGGAGCTGTTTAGTGCTAAGACCCTTTTCGCTCTGAAAGGATTTCACACTATACGGTGCCGCTTGATGGTTATGGAATGGGGGGTAAAGGGATTTTGGCACGGGAGTTTCTAAATCTCCTTAGAAAGAAGGTACGGAGAGAAGGAGAGAATGTACTTAAAAGTAAACAGGGAGTTTGGATGTTGGTTGTTTGTAATGTAGATTTCGCCGCTAATGGTTTGTAGGTTGGTTGAACCTTGGAGTAAATAACGTAAACTCGTAACGGGAGGCTTAAGCCTCGTACCCAAAACAACAATTAGCGGGGAACGGAGAGACGACGCTGTGATGTCATCAACAGCCCGCCATCTTGTGAGAGAATGCATGAGGGCAAGCACAACAAATAGTCCATTACAAGTGAAACACTTGAATGTTGCTCACTCTTGTTTGTGATTGGTTGTAAATCGTTCTCGGACTAAACCATGCGCAACGGCTGTTTGCTGTGACGTCACCATGAGTTAGCCAATGACGAACGAGAACAACGGCTGTTTGGCCGTCTGATTGGACTAGCCCCGTCACGTGATGTGCACGTTACAGCAAACAGCCATGGCGTGTGGTATAGATTCTTTTGACTCGTTGTAATTCCAAGGTAACCAGGGCCGTCGTCATTTCCACTGTCGACATAATGAGCGGATTCCGCTTTCTTTACCGTTTGGCTGTTCGGCCAATAAAGGCTGGTCTTTGAAAGTAGTGATAACGTTCAACCAGGGAAAGGGTGGCAGGGTACCTGTGCCAAATCACCCAGTAAAATAAAAAAAATTGCCTTGTAATTACTAAACAATAAGAGACAGCTGCTTGGGGGTTGGATCATTAGAAAGCTGGTGAAAAAAAACCATCAAAGTGGTGCATTCAAATGTCAAAATCGTTCGAAGAGAAGTGAAAATATCTTCAATTTGATTTATTACCGATCTATCTGGATTTTATCTACCGTTCCCGATGTCTACCGACATTGCAAATGTCGGTAAGGAATTACGTGAGGCGTTATGATTCGGTAATCGGGATCAGCCAAGCCTTACAAAATATACTCTTAGTTGCTGACAGTTAACAGACAAATATCTGTAAGTGAGGCCGGAATGATGATTTTATTCAGGGCCATGGCCTGAAGCCTTACGACGGAAGAAGAAATTTATTCAATACGGGCCGCGGCCCATGGCCATGTGCCCAGTTACGCCGCCTCTTTATCATCAACAATCAATCTTTTTTACAGTAGGATGCCTTTAACAATTATAAATGGCTTGCTGTTTGGATTTTGGCTCTTGGCTCTGGCTCATTTTGTCTACCTGATGGTTCCTCAACCCCATGTCGGAATTTTTTTGGATAAACCTTGTCCAGACTCCCGTGCTGCTGCATGCAAAGTGTGGTTTGGATAGTCCTTGTGGTTTTCGCGTGGTTCGCGGTCTAAGATTACATTGGTGTGTGATCATAGCGGAGCTTTGCTCGGCCTTCGCCTTCGCTCCGCTCCAAACACATCGGGCTTTATTTTTGATATAGAGCGATGGTTAGTAATGTATTGTTTCTTGTACAGTTGCGACCCTTTGGCGTCACTGCCCAAGTTTACGTTCCTGAGCGTCACCATGGAGACGGAAACTAATTAGCGTCACTAAAAAAAATGATCACGATAAGAATACTAGTTCATTGCTTTAAAAATTGGTAGGTCAGGTTAGGAGGTTAAATTAATTTTAAATTGGACCAAAATCGGCTAACTAAACTTTCTTTTCTTATCAGTTTCAGACGGTTTTCAGTTTTGTTTTAGGGACAATTAGTGCTTAGAAGCTACCCAGTCGGCTTGAATCTTCATATTGTTCAAATTTCTTGTAACGAAGTGAAAACTGTTTGAATATAGAACACGGAATAAGTACTTACTTTGAATACTGCCCATGCACGAGTACTTCGTCAACTTCCGAGGGTATTGTTGCTATTACCATGGTCATGGTTGAAATGACGCCATCGATACCGCCATTTTTTATTTCAAGTTTTCCGGCTTTGCTGCGATGGGTTTGTTTGTTCGGCGATGCTACGCTGTCTTGGAGAGGCTGACACATTTCGCCGTCTGGTGCCGTTGATAAAAGCAGGTATTATTTTCCCCCCACGTGTTTCGAGCAACGGCATTACCTACTTAATCTACCCTGGTCGCAATGACTCAGTTTTGCACGTCGACAGAATGTATTCTTCAATCACGTTCCTTCGATGCAAAAAAAAAAAATGTTCTTTTCCTCCGCCCCCTTAATTTCACGAAGTTACTATGCAACCGACCGATTTTATCTTCCCGCTAGATGAACGCACAGAGCTCGTAAACTCTTGATTTCGAAAGAAATGTAGCAAGTCGGGATCGCCGTTTTATTTACCATTTTGTTTACTGCGGAAATGGTGAATTTTCATTGGCTCGGAGAAAATTAGGTCGTTAGTACCCTATTTTCAAATTCACAAAACGTTAGGTCATTACGACGTCAATCAAACACGCTAATGTCAAATGACGACATTAACGTATATCTCTCTCGTAATGAAACTTAAAATTGGTACTGTTTCTTTACGCGGATGCACATCATGGCATGAGTTCGTGATTAGTTGCATTCGAACTGTGTGATATACCGTAGGCGAGAGCGATTCAGAAATTAGTTAGATTCGAGTGAAACACAAGCTGAACGGACACCTTGTAATGGTGTGATAAAGTCATATTGGTGTCTTAAATGTAATTTCGGTGCCAAATTCACGTTTTAGCTATACCCCTAAAACCTGACCAGTAGACCGGACTACATCCCACACATAGCTATTTTGTACGAGTTGCTTCTATATATGTTGAAACCGTTGGGTTTAGAGTGGTATCTAAAGCCACTGTAAAACTTAAACTCATCCGTCTCAGCCAATCTCCAAACTTGCTTAACCACGGCCGATTCTACGAGTAATCCAGGGTTTGGTGAAACTTGTAACGTGGTGTAGATTCCTAGGGTGCACTTCTGTTTATCTTGGCCTATGTTGGCGTGTGATTATTCAGCGAAAGTTAGATCACGTTGGAGTGGTTGTGAAAAAATGCCAATCCGTATGCAGTGGTCAACCATGTGAATATAACAAAACGTGTTATAGATACGAGTGGTACTACTGAGCGTAGACTGAGCTTGTTGAACAAAATTGGAACTAGCTTGTATCTTACAACAGTAATGTTAATAATTCTTTAGAGCCTTGTTCTAAAATGTTCGTAGTGATGGAAAAGAGGTTTAGCCTACTTAAATCTTTCACCCATGTCGACTGAGTAGGTGTAAAGCACTTACAAGCACTTGCGACAAATCCGACATGGCTATTGGGTGTTTTAATTTATTCGGCGTTTTTAACTGCTACGTAGTTAGTAGTTTTAACCTAGGTTCACTGCTTCGTTTGATGCACATTTTTACATGTGAATATCTGTATTTTCTTTTTTAATAAAGCATGACCGAAGCCATAAAGAGGAAGATTTGCAAACAATTTTAATAAAGATGTTTGCAAGTTGTCGTGGGAGCTCACTAGTCAAGGTTCGAAAAGTAAACTGCCTTCTTCCCTAAATATTAAACATTCATGGAACGCAAAGCAATACGATTTCAATGCTGAATTTCATTTAGTAAGATCCAGTTTCATTTTCTCCAATTTACGGTGAATTTTTCATCAACACGGGTAGGAATTGGACATTGTTCACTTTCACCTATGCCGTGTTGTTATGGTAAAGATAGCTCACGGGTGTTAGAGGCGATAAAATATTGGTGGAGGGTCTGTGTGAAGTTACATTTCCAAATGGGTCCAGGTTTTTTTTCTCCTTTTACTCTTATTTTTGACAGTTCTGTCCCACTGAAGCCCTAATTCCGACTGACGCCCAATTTTCCGACTCGACAGTTGGGGAATTCGGTGAGCTTTAAATACTAAAGCAAAACCCACGCAACTTGAGGAATCCTGCCACAGGTGTTTAAATCTTGGTTGACCGGAGTCAAGTTACGCGGTGTTTTACGGCTCAAGACTATCGGTTGGCGGCTTGTAGGAATAGATCCGAGTTATGCGAAGTCTCTCGTCAGTTAACTCTGGACGATCATGCATTGCTTCCCAAAGAGCCTTGCCAACCGGAGCTGTGTCTCAGTTTGTCTTTCCTCCAAAAAATCAAATGATGGGCCCCCCCCCCCCCCCCAGAACCCCAAAGCAAGTTAGTGCTTCTAATACTCAAGTCGAGCCTTGAAGCTGTTAAGAGATGGAGCCGAAACAATGTGTGTTCCGGAAGGGAATTCCATGGACAAACAGTCCTTTCAGTGAAGAAGAATTGCCGTTAGTTAAGTCTCGAAACAAAACTCTGCAATTTAAAGCTGTGGCCTCGGTTACTGTTGAAATTACCAGTAAAAAAAATGGAAGGGTTATTAGAGAAGGAACCCGACAGTAACTAATAGGTAAGGATGAGATCACCCCTGTCAAACTTCTCACGAAGTGAATGAGTATGGAACTGTTTGAGTCGTTCATTGTGCAGAAGGTGACGAATAGAGGAACACTACTTCGTAAGTTTAAGTTGGCAATTTTCAAGTTTATCGAAGTGCGTGGCATAGAAAGGTCTGCTGATTTGCGAGGAGTAATCAAGAACAGGTTTCACGAAAGTCTTGTACAACAAGGCAAAGGAAGCAGTATCAAGAAAAGAAAACTTTTTAAAGACATAATGAGCCATTCGGAAAGCTTTTCGAGTAGCCACGTCGGCATTAATGTCAAACTTGAGTTTATCATCAATCACCAAGGTCACGGTGAGAAGAACTGGCAGACAGTGGCACTTCAGAAATGCAATATACTTTGTGTGGATTCTTTAACCCAAAGTGTAAAACGGTGCATTTAGCTGGGTTAAGTGAAAGAAAGTTTTCCATGGACCACGATTGTACATGCTCGAGTGCAACTTCCAGATATCTATCAAAGGTGGGACCAAACAGGTTGAAGTCATCAGCGTAACTTGTATTGTTACAGCCAAGTTTGGTTGAAAGGTCAGACGTACAAATATTAAAAAGTAATGGACCAATCACAGACCCGTGTGGAACACCGTTATGAACTAGTTTTCAAGGCTTATACGAGCCCCTGAGAATAACACGCTGCCTACGTTCGGAAAGGTATGACAAAATCCAAGTACAGTGGGTTTAGAAATCCCAAAGGAAAGTAGTTTGTTAATGAGAGTGCAGTGTTGAACAGAGTCGAAAGCTTTACTGAAATCTAAGAAAATAAGGTCGCAAGGAATTCCCTTGTCAACAAGCATGGTGATGCTATCATAAGTGTAGCGAAGGTTGGTGAGACACGACCGTCTAAGTAGGAAACCATGTTGCGATTCATGAATAATGCTGAGTTCATTACACTGAACGTCTAACTTGTTGTAGATAAAACGTTCAAGAACTTTGGAGGCCACAGACAACAGGTTGACAGGTGTGTAATTCTTAACCTCTAAGATCAACCTTTGAAGATGAGCACGATATTAGCATCTTTCCAACAAGTCGGGAAAGTGCAGCTGTGAACAGAAGTAGAGAAGATAATAAAAAAAGGCAAGGTCAGGGAAGTAGCACAATTTTTCAGGAAAAAAGCTGGGAGTTCGTCAGGCCCGCTGGAGATGTTTTTTTTAAGGTTAAGCACCTCCTCTTCAACCGAAATCAGCGAGAAATCAATAATTCCCGAAGAAGGTGGGATATCATAAGCCACAGCAGAGGTTTTACAAGCAGTGGTGATAGAAGTGATCATTGAATTTGTTGACAATCTCAACGTCGTCAATGATGGTAGAAGCTTCATCGTTTTTGAGACACGTAGCAGGCTGAGACATCTCGCCTTTGTTAAGGTAAGAACAGAGGAATTTAGGCTGCTGCTTTGCCCGAAGGATGAAGTTTTTTTTTCAAAACTAGCTTTAACTGCCTTGATGCCAACAACCGCTTTGTTTCGAGCGTTGTTATCCAAGGCTAAGTTGGAAGGAGTTGTGTAAGAAGTGAAGGCACGATAACACTTTTTCTTTTTGTTAATCTGACACTGACAGTGTTATCCAAGCAGGGTGCTCTGTTATTAACAGTGACTTTAGTGACTGGAACAAATGTGCTAATAATGTCCAGCAAGAATTTGTTGCAAATTGCAAGTTGAGAGTCAACGTCGAGGTCGGACAGTTCCTCTTCCCAGTCAATCGTAGAGATAATCTACCCCAAAACAAAACTTGTTAAGGATTCCCGTCAAGCTTTTCGGCCGTGTGAAGTCGTGATATCAAACGCCAAGGTCTTTCGTCAAACTAATCCCACCGAGTAATAGTTCGAAGGTTAAAATGAAATATATGAAAATTGCTTACTGCGCAATTGTCAATTATTTCATTTAACGTTTGAAGTATTAGTCGGTGGGATTAGCTTGGCGAAAGAGCTTGGCGTTTGATATCACGACTTCACACGGCCGAAAAGCTTGGCGGGGATCCTTAAAAAGTTTTGTTTTGGGTTAGGTATCAGCTATTTTTGGTCCAAATTGATGACAGCCATTTATTTTCGTAGCAATTATGAGATGGAAACACCAACCTAGTTTTCTGATCCATTTTTTTTTTTGGCTTTCGTTAGATTTTGTGGACAACAGTCATCTTTTTTCAAAAAATTAGGATTTCTTATTAGTACTGCATTATCTAGTATCTCCTTGCAAACGCACGGATTTATTTAGTATTCAGTTTGGCAGTGTTGCATAATAACAATGTTTAAAACAATATAAAATAATCAATTTGGTTGTTTGGAGCTCCCTAACCTCTGAACCACTTGACCAATTAGAAAGGTCCATGTGAAAAGGGCACTTCTCTACAATAATACCTGTAAAATGAGCTAAGAACCAGCTTTGTTCACCGCATGGAAGAATTTATGTTCGTGATACAAAAAAGTGTTACTAGTGGCCAGTAGCCAGCAGCCAGTAGCCAGTCCAGTAATTAGGCAAATATCAACGTTATTCACGTCGTTTTTTCAACAAGAAAACGGTAAGAAAACAGTTTTAAAAAACACAAAACACTTACCAGATTAAAAAGAGTACAAAATAAGTAACTTTTACTTTTTTTTACTCAGTTATTTTGTACTCTTTTTTAATCTGGTAAGTGTTTTGTGTTTTTTAAAACTACATTAATCTTTTCATTGATATTGCTTTTAAATCACTGATATACGTTGGTTACCTGGGGGTTGCGAGAAATTTGCACTTATGTTTTGTGTTTGTTACAGTTGTTGTTCGTTTATGCCTGATGACGACCCCCATGTGAGGGTTGAAATATAGCGTTCTCGTTATTTGAGTGTTCAGAATGCCTATTTTATTGATGTCGACCCATAATCCGCTTCCAGAAGGCTGTCACCTCTTTACAGCCCTTACATTTTCGGTCCTGCGACAGAATGAGCAACCATTACCCTACGTTGAAGATAACAGCTGGGTAAGCTATAGGCACGACGCTGAATGAGCGAACAAAGCGAGTCACTCGGTTAATTTGGTTTATTTTTTACAATAATTTGCCAATCAACCATGACTTTCAATAAAAATAACAAAGACAAAACCTCCTTCCTGTAAAGGTTCAATTAATACAAACCACTTGATCAACATAATGCAATACAATTAAACGACCATTTACAACACTTTTAACAATCTGGGCAAGAAGTGACATGAGTGTAAACATCTTGGCAAAATTACAATGAAAATATTACAGGGTGGTCATAAAGTCTTTACCTCGTTTAAAAAATTTATTACATAAAAACTATGCTAGGTACAAACAAACGGTTTTCTGCAAAACGAAGTTCAACTCATAAAGATTTTTTCCCACTAGGTTTGGTTGGCGCTACAGTCGCTACTAGGTCAGGGTGGCGCTGCAATCGCCAAGAAACTAAAAATGGCGTCTTTACAGGAGAAATCTCACTGCATGTTGTCGTTTCACAAAAAAAGAACGGCAACTTACGGAGCCAACAGTCAATAAAGACGTGTACCGTAATATGCTGGAGCTATTTGTTGCACCACTGTTGCAACAATGTCAGCCATGGATTGTTTCCACAAGACGGTGCGCTAGCTGCACTGGGGATTGCGTGTTCGCGGATTTCTCTTATAAAAGCTTTCCCGGCCGATGGATTAGAAGGGATGGTCTGACAGCATGGCCACCAAGATCCTCAAATGTTACCCCCTTTGACTTTTTCGTGTGGCGGTATATACGCAGTGTACAAAACACCCATTGCTAATATTAAAACTCTAAAAGACAGGATAACTGTTGCTATAGCGACAGTAACTGAAGTTGTGTTTGCCAATACATGGTGGGAAATTGAATATCGCCTTGATGTGCTCCTGGCAGGGCGTCGGAAGAAAGTCTAACTGGAAAATCGTCTAATGGGATAATTGTCTAACATCTACCTAAATAAAAAATCGGGAAAATATTGAAACGAATTTCGTATAATGGGTAAGCGTATAATGGATCGTCTAACTACTAATACTTTATATATATACATACATATATATATAATATATTTAAAATATGGGAGGTGCCAGGTTGGCCCCTCCCCTTGCCAGATATTTCTTCTTCTCTAAAAAGTCTGGTAATGTTCAAAATTGAGCCGGTTCAGCCACACGAGCATTAAATTGCTTCGGCTAACTTAAGGCTCAAAAGAAATTCATTAAAAAAACATATATACATCTATCTATATTTATATTAATAAACAAAAACGGAACGTTAAATGTTTAGAGTAAGGGTCTAAAAGTCAAAACCTAGAAGGAACACGGACAAGCTTTGACAGTCAGGTTCTAGGTGTACAATTTTGTCAGTAGAGGCTGGTAAGCATTAGACCCTTACTACCTGGTGGTTAGCTTAGTTCTAGTCTATTGGATAGACCGTGTGTCTGAACGGTTGTAGCAGGTTTTCTTTGTTCTTAAAATATTGTTATGGAAATTTAAAGCACAATTTTCTTGTGACGATTCGGCATTTTGTCTTTTGCTGCTTTAGATATTTTTATTATATTTCGTAGATTTATGGCAGAGGATAGCCAAATTAATGCTCCCTGCTGCGAATATGCTGTCTTGTTACTAAATCGAAAAATATTTTTCAACATAACGCAAAGCAGGAAACGTATACCGTACTACAACTGGATCATCACATGGGTCTTTGTAGGAGGATTTACAGTTTTTTGCCAAAATATATTTATTGCTGACCACCGGGTAGTGAGGGTCTAATGCTTACCAGCCTCTACTAACAAAATTGTACACCTAGACCCTGACTGTCAAAGCTTGTCCGTGTTC